>DVZL01005544.1:0-11978 GCA_018236625.1 Lasaia peninsularis
ACGGTTCAGCTGTTGCTTGTTAAGACCGTTAGCCGCGTAGGGTCCTGGGTTCAATTCCTAAGTCCGGCAACTCTTCTTTAATGTTTTTCAGATTATTCTGAGTAAGCATTATATTGCCCGAGATTGGAATATGTCCGAAGTGGCGATAGGCTTGCCACCTCTGCTATCACATCATGGGCTCTAGTAGCTTGGCTAATCGTGGGTGTTTCTTGTACATCTACCGTATACGAGTCGTGGATATACTGGCACACCTCTGCCTATCACTTCGGGAATTATAGGCGTGAAGGTTTTTTATAGATAATAGATCGTTTTTTTCAAATGTTATTACAATATTTTGTAATAATCTTTGAAAAAAACGTATTATATGTGTAGATTAGTAAGTCTGCATAGATTAAATATTCTTTGACATTTAACAGTCTGAGGAACGAATGATAGTTGGAATGTTTGTTTTACTCGTGTTTTAGTTCAACGGCTAATTCTGTGTTAGCGCCCTGTTGAATGATTCATTTATATTGTAGGGAACGATTGTACTATAGTATCATTTATGTTTCTGTACAGTCTGCAGATATGAATAATCTTTGACATTAGACAGTGTGGCTGAGGAATGATAATATATTTAACTAGATTTTCGTAATAGTGTTAGAATGAATGCAGACTGAAACTATAGGGAACTTTTGTATGTAATAAAATAATATCGTTGCTCATATCCCCGTAAGTATATAGGCAGTCGTTCATAATACGCATGCTTAGAATTAAAGTGACTTAACTCAAAATTTATTTAATACTCGATTTTACCATTTCACTTAAATATAAACTTACATTGTAATTGTGGCCTTTAAAGGCTAATAATCCACAAATTTGGTTAAAACCAATCGTTTGTGAAACACAACAGAGATATTATATAAAGATGTACTCAATACCATAATTTTTGAAAACTTTTCTTGCTCATTTATCACAAATTGCGTTTTTTGAATTCGGTCACTTTAATTGTAAGCGTGCGATATGCACCCACGATTAGGCCTATTAGGTCCCATGATGTAAGCCCGATATGGCGACGGACTTGCCACCCGCAAGTCCGTCGCCATATCAGGCGCGAATCCTCGTGCAACGTTATATTTTTAAATAAATTGAAAAAACTTATAAGAAAAAGTTTGCCCTACCCGGGAGTCTAATAGTGCGTTAAAATCGGACACCAGCACCATTCGACCGTAGCACAGATTATTTGTATAGAGTAAGGAGATACATAAGCAGATATATTTCCTAATAGTGAAAACAACAAATAACTAAATATCCCTGGACAAATTACACAAATTGATCTACAAATTGATTGATAAATTACCGATAAGCTTAATCGCCGAGTAACGTTACTCGGATCTTGTGAAGATATTTAGAGATCTAGAATTGTTACTTTACTTTAAAACAGCTTAAAACCAATACGGGAAGTAAAGGTTTTTAGCACAAAAAGTAATAGAATATTTGTACGTACAGATAAGGTAATATTAAGGTAAAAGTTAGTTTGACGGGTATAAAATACTACGTACTTTTTTGAATAATATAATCTATGTAAAATAAAGTATTTTCTATTTCTGACTCGACTTTAACGTAAGAGGTTCCAGGTTCAATTCCCGGTATTGTTTAAAATTTTTCCAGTTTGTTTGAAATACGTAACGTTGCCTGCGAATGGATTTGTGCCCGATATGGTGACGGACTTGCCACCTGTCACATCATGGGACATGATATCGTCAGATAATCCTCGGTGCATATGAATCTCTGCCTACCTTTTCAGAGATATGGTCGTGACGTTGTAATGCAATCACAGCGATTCGGTTCTCTATATCACCCCACTCCATTTTAAAATCGCAAAATATTGTACAATGTATTGGCGCCAAAATAAGAAAACACAATGAACAATCGTATAAAAATGACAGATTCCAAATTCAAATGTAATATTTTTTTTCAATTGTAACAGTATTTATGGCCAGAGTACATGAATATTATACAAGAATTGTTCGTTTGAAAGCATTAAATAATATATAGATATAGATAAATTTAAGGTAACTTTGGTCTTTGTTCATTGGATAGAGGTTCTCAATTGGTCGTAAGTTTATTTGATATTTTTTTGTAAGCTAAGTCATGTTTCAGAGGTGGTTTATGTTAATAAATTAAAGATTTTTTTGCTATACTGCGTTTAGATTACAAAGAAATCATTTGTTAATACTATATTTACATCTAACGTAAAAAATAGCATTATGATAACTCAGCTTGTGATGGTTGCCGAGGTCAACTGACCTCACCCACGCTATGACCGTGTTGATTTTTATTGTATATTTTATTATTTTAATAATATAATCAACAATGTTATTAATATTCTCAGGAAATATCAACTTGAATACAAAATAAGTCTTCCGTTTTACCGAAACAGGTTACTGGTGGTATGCACTAAATAAAAAAGTACATACATAATATACCCCTGCTATAGTATCACGCATTGAAAGAATAGGCCAGTTTGTAATTGGAGCATAGATTTACTATCGCTAATCCCATGATGAAATAATATTTTTCTATTTCATTACATTCTTATATATAGAATAAAATGGAATACTGGCTTGTAAGATCTGTATGAAAAGACAACAAGCGGTTTTTGTGACTTGTCGATGTAATTTAAAAATAAAAATTTACCACCGGATCGACCGGAACGCAGCCTCTCTCTGAAATGATCCAGTGAATAAACACGACTGGCTTGTCTTTTTTTTATTTCTAGGATTCAGCGAATTTAAAGTATTGTTCTTTATATTTTTTAAACTTACTTAAAGGTAGATAAAGATAGTTATTTTAATATAAATAGCGGCAGATTGACATAAAAAAATAAACATTAACTAAGATTTCAGTTAGTAGGCATATATATTTAAGTATCTGTATTAGATGACGGCTACAAGATAGCACCTATAACATCTATAGTGTCTATAGACCACGATTATCCTTTAACCATTATGTTATTTCTTCGTCGTATATTTTACAGTGATATTATGGAGAGGAAAGTTTTGATCGTTTGTTTGTATGTTTATATTGAATCGGCTCCATAACTACTGAACCAATTTGAAAAATTCTTTTACTGTTAGAAACTGACATTATCTCTGATAAACATAAGCTACTTTTTACTTCGTAAAAATTCTTCATTCCTACGGGAAAAAGGAAAATCTTTTTAACATAACTTCTTAACGGCTGAACCGATTGAGTTGAAATCTTGTATGGCTATCTTAATGGTTTCCTAAAAGATTAAAAAACAATTGGACCCGGTTGGTGGCGCTGTTGTCGTTATCTTAATTACTAAACGGCTTGACCGATTGGGTTGAAATTTTGTTTCACAGACGCGAATGTATTATGTCTACATAATCTATATTTCTCTATACAAATAAAAGAAATTGGAGTGACTGTATGTAATATTAAAATAATCACTAGTCACTAAATGTATATGTAGGTATATTTGCAAGGTACATATGACAACACAGAATTTTAGCATGTCTGTCTGTTTGTATCCGCTAACCTCTGAAACGGCTAGGCCGATTTCAACGGGACTTTCACTAGCAGGCAACTAATTTAATAAGCAACGGCTTAGGCTACTTTTATTTTAGAATTTTATTTAAGAAATGAATAAAATAAAATAACTGAATAAAATGCCTATAAATTACACTATACAAAGCCGGGGGGCAGCCATCAAAAAGATCTTTCTAGATTCTAAATGTAGATATTTGATATTTTTCTTAAAACACTCCTCACTCTTGTACGTTGTCATGATAAAATAAAAGTGGTATGAAATTTCTCAATCGAAAATTATGAGATGCGATGTTCACACAGAATACGAGTTTGAATACAAAATTAGTCGCTACACGGCTCCTAGTACCGGTCTCGGACAACGTCGTGCTATTAGCTGGCTGTTACCATACAATCTAATATGTGTAATCTTCTAAATCACTCCTAGCGGTGATTGACCATTTATCTGTATGTAATATTAAAATAACCACTTTTTACTAAACGCATACGTATGGTACCTACATATAGCAAAATAATATTTTTTACAATTTTTGTTTGTCTGTCCCTTTGTACCCGCTAATTCTGAAATGACTGGACCGATTTTGACGTGTCTTTCACTGGCAGACAGCTAATTTGAAAACGAACGGCTTAGGCTACCTTTATTTTAGAAATGTATAAAATAAAATAATTAAATAAAAACGCGGACGAAGTCGCGGGAACAGCTGGTAAAATAATAATATTAGCTAAAAAATACTCCAGGCTAACTACTTTCGAATTATTACAAAGTTATTTCGATAGTATTAATGGACAGTGGTTCAGGTTCGATCCCCACTATATACGAGTACTAGTGAGTGAAACCGGGATTCGTGTATACGAATTCGAATCAATCTTGGATAAGGTCTAGTTTTTCTTTTGGGTCTCAGAGATCAGATGGAAGTGTGTGTAAAAACTCCTTAGTCAAAACCCCTAAATTA
Source organism: Lasaia peninsularis (assembly GCA_018236625.1). Taxonomy (NCBI): domain Eukaryota; kingdom Metazoa; phylum Arthropoda; class Insecta; order Lepidoptera; family Riodinidae; genus Lasaia; species Lasaia peninsularis. The sequence goes on from DVZL01005544.1 coordinate 4,506, forward strand.
GGTTACATCTGATATAAAACGGAATAAGGCTAGCACGAAGAAGAAAATACATTATAGTATATGATCGTACAGTTACACAACAGTCTAATTAACCATAATAAGGAAATATTCGAGAAATTTACAACAAGCATGTTATATGTTGTTCCGTAATGTTCCCCCATGTTGTTATATTGTTCCTCTAAGTTGAATAGGACATCTGGCTCCCTACTAGCCAGCTCGTAAGATGCGAGCATAGGTTAGCTGGGTCAACATTATCACTAATGTTGGAGTGCTGTGCAACAACTCGCCCGGGTAGGGATCCACCACCTTACCTATTCCTACCGCTATAACGACATTATCGTGTTCCAGTTCGGAGGGTAGCGTAGTCGGTAGACTTGCATATCAGGCCTAATAGCCCGACAACACGCACTTACAATATCCATGGTGTCTCTAGGCCACGGTTGTCTCTTACCATCAGGAGAGGAACAAAGGGGAAATAACATATTGTTTGTTGTAAATTCTTGAATATATCCTTATTATGGTTATACAAAACTGTTGTTTAGCTTTATACAGTAAAGAGAAAAAATCACTTCTTTTAAAAACAAATAGTCGTCTCTTTAGTCGAACGTAGTCGGTGTCCAGCTTTGACACAGGGGAACCCGGTTTATATGAAAAACACAATGTCGCCTGAAATAGGATTTCTGCCCCGACTTTGCATCTGTCACGTCATGAGACCTAATATTGTCGGCTAATCGTAGGTGCATATGTATCCACCTCCCCTTTCGAGCAAATCGGCGTGACGATATTTATTGTCTTGTTTTTTCAGATCTAATTTTCAACTAAATTATTAATCAATCTTAAAGTTCACTAAATTGCTGATTTTAATCATTGTATTAAAGGTAATTCCGACTATTGGATATCTTTAAACAATGGAACTAGCAACATTTTATCAAATGTCGGATGTCCTCAGTATTTGTTTATCGTAAAATTACTTAAATACTTTTATTGGTAATTACCAGTTTTCAATGCCTATGTCTAGACATATTTGCTACTAGGTTACAGCCTAATTATATAAAATTTCGGAGGTCCTTGCAATCCATATATGGCAACATTGTTAATTGCTAGAATTAATACTTATATCGGTAATTCCAATTGGTCAATGTCTCTAAGATAATTAAAACATTTGAGCTCTCCGTTCGGAGCTAAACTATTTAAAATTCGGATGTCCTTACCGTCCATATTTGGAAAAATAGCAAATTGGTTATTAAAGGAACACTTCCGTTGGGAAATCCCAAATCTTCAATGTCTTAAGCGTCGAGATTTAGGTGACGACCTCGTGGCCGATTTATATAAGCTCCTTTGCCTTGCAAATAGTTATCATATTTGTTTTTGGAACAAACGGTAAACATGGCGAAATTACTCACTTTTGTGTTTGTGATTGCTTGTCTGGGCGTGAATTCAGGATTTGCAGGTAATAATTTGTTTACATACATATCTTCACACTAGGTCCCTTGCAGGGTAGGCAGAGGGTATCGAGTGTCAAATGTCGCGATGCCTACATACTTCTACAAACACGCCGATTTTAGAAACTCTTGACACTACCTTTGGATAATATGCGAGCTGTTTTTTTATGGGATTAGACAGCGAACAGGCACACGGGTCTCCTGATGGTAAGAGACAAACCTTGGCCTATAAACACCATAGATGTTGTAGTTTCTATCCACTTTCGCATTGTACATCTGTTTTGTCAATATTTCGTCTTTCATTCTTTCGACATGACCGGACCATCACATCATCCCTTTCTCATTTTCAATCTCACTCTTTCTTCAGTGATTAGTTACAAAATTACTTATCTCTTTTGAAACCAAAATATATATTTTACATTTTATTTATTTTAATGCAATACAATAGTAAACAAATTTATTTATTTTTTATATTTTTTTAAAATTCGTAACTTCGTTTTATATAAATTATATTGGATATTCCAATATCGTGTTATCACTTTTGCACAATATTGCGTTGACTTTTGTTCCATACCATAAGGTTGTCTGGAAGAAATCTCTGACTTGGCGATAAAGCCGCCTCTGTGTATCGTTTAGTCTCTTAGTTTTATTTTCTATGTTTGTCTATCTGTACTAATATTAAAAATGCGAAAGTAACTCTGTTTGTCTGCCTGTATGTTACGCTTTCACGCATAAACCACTGAACCGATTTCGATGAAATTTAGTACAGAGATAGAGTTGACCTTGAGGAAGGACATAGGCTACCTTTTAACCGACTAGGTACGTTAAAAGAGGGTATGTTTTTACGCAATAAGTATTATAAGTCGCAAAAAAAGCTCTTTGGAAGTTGTCTGTGTTATTAAAATAATTTACGCGGGCGAAGCCACGGGCGGAATGTAGTCTTGTATATTTTTGGTGCACAATAAAGAGTTATTCTATTCTATGTTTGTCTATGTTACACCGCCTCGTTAGTCGAGTGGTTAGCCTATTCGCACAACGCCACCAACCAACCGATTTACAACGTGGACTGACATATGTGTGATGAACGCAATAGTATTTCGGAGTTTGGATTTTTATCAATACCTATAAAATAAGCGTGTAATTTGCTGACTAGATCATTGCGTAATCATAACGCATCATTAACATCTAGAGTACCTGTAGGCGAAGGTTGTCTTACCATTAGGAGAGCCACCTGCATTTTCACTATCTTAGGAGTTAAACATTTTAAAAAAAGACATAGTTTTTTATAAAAAAAAAGAAGGTAAAAATTTGCACGCATTTTTAAAATATCTTGCAGGTCTCACAAAGTGATTTTTTGCCTAGACTAATTTAATCACTCCAAACTCTTTGTTTACCTAGAAAAAGCAATTTTTATGAAGACATTTGCTTCACGAGCTTCATATTAACAAGCGTAACACCAGTTTTTCTTATCGCTGAGCCTAAATCTCACCTCAAGTTTGTAATCAGATGAGTTCCGTTTGTAATCGTCCCGAGCAAACATCGTATTTTTTACCTATGAAATTAGAAACCAGATAATAAAATTGCCAAAATAACAGGATATGGGTCACTTTCTAAGCTTGTTTACACTTCTTCCACTTCATTTAATCTGTCGTGATGTTTCTACTCTTTGGCTAATTATTACGTCCTGTCAAAGTCTTTTTATTACACTGACAGTATATAAAAACATTCAGCAATTAATGTTTATAAGCGATTTGTATAGAGCTGAGATATAGTTATAGAGTTTGATTAACTCAATAATAGGTAAAGGTCTTAAACAGGTTATTACAAGAGTTGAGATATATGATTTTGTATTTAAGAGTTTTGGCGGGATCGAGAGAAAAAATGGACACGAGTGTTTTGACAATGCAATTTTTTGCAAAATTCAGGTAGATTTTTTTTGTGAAAGTATAGTATTTAGGCTCTGTGTAAACTTTGGTTACAAACCGGATAAGTCTAAGGATAAAGACGAAGAAGATATAGAAGTATATAAAATACCAGGAACTATGAACACTACTGTAAAAACCTTAGAGGCTATGGCGGCAGGAGAACTAAAGTTATCCCACAGAGTAGTAATAAATATGTTATTATAATCTAATATAGGTTTCTAATGGATACCTACTCTGTCATTTCCTAACTTGCAATAAATTAAAAATAAATAAATATTAACGTGGGTTTTGAAAGAAGTTATTTCCTTAAACATAAATGTTAAATATACAGTATTTAGCTGTCGATTCAAATATGTTCATATTTCAGAAAATGATGTTGGAGAAGGGCGTCATCTGCACAGAAGACGATGCGAAAAATACGGCACATGTGGAAATTTTGGATTCCAAGGAGGATACGGAGGATACCAAGGATTCGGTGGGTATCAAGGAGGCTACAACAGCGGTTATAACGGGTATGGGGGTAATCAGGGCTACCCACCTATAAACATTGGCATCAGTCAATCCCAGGCGTCAAGTTCTAATGGTTATGGAGGTGGATTTACCCCAAACTATCCCAATTATTATAACCAATACAATGGCTACCCTGGACAGTTTGGTTACAATAGACCAGGATATAATGGTTACGGATCATATAACAACCAATACAATGGCAACTATTTCGGAGGTCCTGGTTACAACGGTTACGGCTCTGGACCATTTGGATTGGGAGGTTTCTTTGATGAATCCTCAAATGATGATGTGAAACCTGTGAATGAAATCGGTGAAGACTTCGATGATTTTGGTAGATCGGCTAAAAAAGCCAAAGACTAATTTCTTCTTCTTCGTCTTTTGAAAAGAAACTCTTTTCTGTTTTAAAAAAGTTAGGTTAATTGTTATTTATTGTTTTATATTTATTTAAAATTATTTTGACAGCCTCAATAAAATATTTAATTCCATAACATGTGTCTTTCATTATAAATATATCATCCAATATCATCATCATCATACCATCATCCAAGATTAAAAATTTTTCATTTGCTTTCATAATACGTCGTTTTTTATGATAAAAAGTCAACTGTTGCCAATTAACACCATAAATATTGTAGGTGCTTTGTCCTGCGGCCGGTCTGACAGACTTTTAATGTTAGGTTAGGTTAGTTCCAGTTCACAGACGACAATAATTTATTGCGGCAAGTATAGGTAAGGCGGTGGTAGATCAGGGCAAGTTGATCGACAAAACTCTACCACTAACTTAAATAGGTACAAGAATTCATCATTATCAGATTTTATTAAAGTAAATTATCCTACTAATATTTCCTACTATTATTATAAATGTGAAAGTTTGTGAGGATGTATGGATATTTGTTACTCTCACGAAAAAACTACTTTTGGATAGGATACATTGGATAGGATACAATACATTGGATTTGGATGAAACTTTACAAGAATGTAACTTATGTACCTAAAATATAGTTAGCGCGTAGCAGAATCGCCGCCTATATTTATTAAAATTTCGAGCCATTCGTATTCGCGGCGAGTAGATTACATTGAGCTAAAATCCTTGTAGTTTCCACATACAAAGACACGTTGAACTCTAAGCAGCGAGCTCTGCTGTAGAAACATGTAACGTGTAGGCGGCGGTTATCTCTCAAAATCAGGATAACCAGTTGCCAGTTTACGTTACTTAGCCATAAAAAACGAATAAAATATCAGCGTACGGTGATAATGGTGTTCAGTTTCTAATGCCCGTTATCTCATTATTTTGGTACGTTACTATTTGACAGGAAATATTAATTTTTTATTACACATAAATTCCCCGCTAACGATTAGAACGTACATTAAAAGAAAGATTTTAAAACTGGACGTGAGTAATTAAAAAATCAGGATCTTAGTGCTATTCTTTTTACCCGGCTACGGCGAAGCAAATAGCATAATTTGGAAATCGAGGTGTCCGTCGGCGCCGAGGCGCCCTCTATAAAATATAAAATCGGAATCTATAATTATGGCGGGTTGGTTACCAAATGAAAAAGCTTATATTAAGTAATGGATTTAATTGCTCTTAGTGTGCTTAGATCCACCCGATTATTAGGATATAGATAACATACTTTTTAGAGCGTGGTTTCTAGTAGTCGAGTTTTTGAACTTGTCATATAACAGCAACACTTCAAATATTATAATACACTAGCTGTGCCGGCGACTTCGTCCGCGTTTTAATTTAATTAATTTATTTTGTACAGATCTAAAATAAGAGTAGCCTAAGCCGTGCCTTAGTACATTGGCCGTCTGCCAGTGAAAGTTTCATCAAAATCAGTGCAGCCGTTTCAGAGATTAGCGAGTACAAACAAACAGACAGATAGATAGACAACATTTCTAAAAGTTTTGTTTTGATAGATACACCTTGTAAACATGCATATGCATTTAGTAAAAAGCGGTTATTTTAATATTGCATTCAGACACTCCAATTGTATTTATTTGTATAGATATAGTCGTAATCGAGAAACAAACTGTGAATGGCCGCGTGAAGCGGTTTACCCAGTGTGTCATCTTTATTATTCTCGCCCATAATTAATTAACATAATATCGCGTATTTTATCAAGATATGCTTGATTTATTTTTTCTTCGTAGCTAATTATCATACTAATATTTAGGACTACTACTATTTTTTATGCAACCAGGTCAAAGAAAAAGATCCAGGTTAAACAGGCCTTTGCGGCCGCGTAGTAGTAGTACACGCTTAGGACTTCCATTTCGAGATTCCACGTTTGAACCCTATCATACATCAATAACTTTTTCTAACTTAAGTACATTTTTGTAGTGCTCTTTCACTGAAAGAAAACATCGTGAGGTAACCCGGGATTTGTGCCCCGATATGGCGACGAACTTGCCACATATCACATCATGAGCCCTAATATCGTCGGTTAATCGTGTGTGCATATGTCTACTTCTGCCTGATAATCTCTGCTAGGGTTTTCATCAAAATATAAACAAAATAATTCAAAAATCTTTGGAATAGTTTTCCACACTATTAATATAATTATATTATATATAGTAAATCTTTGACTGCTTGTTGTATGTTTGTATTGATAGACTTCGAAACTAATGAACCGATTAGAAAAAATATTTTACTATTAAAAGCCGACATAATCCCAATCTAGATTAACTTTTACCTCCGGAAAATGCTTTATTCTCAGTTGAACTCAATCGGACACTCACTACAAGAAACTCGCGCAGGAAGGGTTCTGTACCCTTATCTCTAAAAAGGCCAAAAAATCACGTTTGTTGTGTGGGAACACCCTTCATATTTTTATTTTATTCTGTTTTTAATATTTTTTGCTATAACGGCAACAGAAATATATCATCTGTGAAAATTTGAACTCTCTAGGTATCACGGTTTATGAGATACAAGCCTAGCGACAGACAGACGTACAGACGGACAGCGAAGTTTTATAATACTAATTTTACTTATTTCTCATACCAATAATTTATGTTTTTTACACTTTGGGTATGGAACCCTAAAATATTGTATTATTAATTAATGGTAACCTGTCAAGAATCGAATCCGGGGTTTCGTTGAGTGGCCAAGTTACGCTACGCTAATCTTACACCATTGGGTGTAAGCAGATAGTATAGTCAAGTTATAATTCTTAGATATATTAGTCAACATTATTTAGAAATAAAATTAATAGACAACAAAGCAGCGGGCGAAACGTCTTGTAATATGAATCCATTATAATAAAAAGGATTATAATATATTTTAGATTTACATTAACCATTTAAATCTTGATAAAAACCACATAAATCCAACTTATTGTAATCGATTTGATGTTCTCTGTCATAAAATATTATATCAATGTCTGTATTAAATATAAATATATACCTACCTCTCCAAACGAAACTGCCAAATCAATTTTTAACAAATTTTGCAAGTATTTGTTATTTGGTCCAACTTAAAAAATAAGACAGTTTTATTCCCGCGACAGTACGAGATGATATATTTGTTTGGGGTTAGAGGATGTGTGTGTATGTGTGCGTGCAATGTATCTACTCTCTTCTCTTTTTAATGTAGT
>DVZL01005545.1:0-11977 GCA_018236625.1 Lasaia peninsularis
CTCGTAAGAGGCGAGCAGAGGGTCTATTGTCACCAACACCGTGACATTGACTTGGTGGTAGAGTCTTGCAACGACTCGTCCGGATTGGTACCAGTTACCACCACCTTACCTATTCCTGTCACAATAGCGTCAGTGCTCGCCTTTGTAGTCTTCTGGTTTGGAGGGTAGGGTAGTCGGTAAATATACTTATGCAAGAGGCTTACTATCCCAGCTTCAGGTTGACAACGCACCATTTCCACTTTTGGTGTCTATAGGCGAAGTGTATTTCTTACTATAAGGAAATCCGTCTGCTTGTTTGACTTCCAATATCATAAGAAAACAATATTAGTTTGGAGACACTGTAATAGAATTTTAATTGTTTGTAATAAATAAAAAAATTCTCGGGCGAATCATAACCTTGTCTAAAATAAAATAAAGCCGACCAAGTGCGAGTCGGACTCACGATTTCATTAGTTATTTTTTTGTTATACAGAGTTAATAGTTCACTTTACAGATTATGCTGTAATTATTTCCAAGTACCTGGATAACCGAGCCTTGCTCGGTGTTTTGTTAGTACATCACATTTTTTTCAGAATTGTATTTGTCATAATTTACATTGTTTTTCTTGTATCTGTAGGGCTTCCAGGAACAGTTTTCTCACAAAAAAGGAACTCAAAAAAAGAAAAAAAAACTAACTGGACTGGGTTTGGAACCCCGTTTGCTACGTATCAAGGCGCACGATTTCAAACTAAGCTATTCTCGTTTTGAAAACATTGGCAAAATTTAGCTTGGTATAACAATGAAAACACGATTATTTAAAGAAACCTGAAAATAAAACCTAGCTAGATCGATTCATCGCCCCCGAAACCCCCTATATACAAAATTTCAAGAAAATCGTTTGAGCCGTTCGAAAAATTTCGAAATCGCTGATATATAATAGGTATACAAGAATTGCTCGTTTAAAGGTATTAGATTTATTTGTTATTCATAAATATGGTATCACAATTTTTGTAATTTTTTAGGGATAAAAAAGAAAGGCCCTTTACAAAAAAACGTTTTGCATTTGATATGATAAGGTAAACAAAAAAAAACACCAACAATCTTAGTGGTACTTGTGTATTGACTGATTACGATCTCCTAAACGGCTAAAGATAGTGGCGAGTACTGTAGAATGCAAAGCAAGTGTATGTCTAAGAGATTGTACCAATTTGGGTACGTTGCAGGACCCTACCATCAAATTGACGAACTCTCTTATTTCTTTATCGAGTCTCAAGAAATCGAAGTGAATATGAGAACCCATGGTAATGGTCAAATTTGCGTTCGTTACGGATTCAGGAAGCAAAATTATTTTATATGGCGCTGGTCATCCGACGGATCGAAAATTTGTAAGGACAATTAACTCGAATGTCTAGACTGTGGAAATATGGACCGTTTTATTTAGGTTTGGTTTTTAGTGGTAGTGAAGTAAGTGTAAGTGATTAAAGTGCAAGTTGCAACTTATAATTTATTAAAAAATTTTTTTTTCATATCAAATGATGTCAGAAAAAAAGAGAAAGATTTTGATTCTTGATTTTAAACATAAGTGTCACTTTAAAGATAAGTACACTAAAAATGGATTAGTACTTTTTGAAATATAAACAAAAATCTCAAAATTTTATTTTGACGACATTATAATGAAATGTCTTCTGTACTTAATTATTGTATGATTCGTTTTCATTAGATTACTATATGAATAGATTTTTAGTTTTAGATTTTTAGTGACTCGTCCAGACTGGTATCACCTTACGTGTACCTATCATTTTCACGTTCAGGCTTAGATGATATGAGAGCTGGTAAACTTACTCAAGCGGTGCCCTTTCCTCGCCTTAGTTTAATAACGCGACAATAAAACTATATCAAGAAATCTAGAGACCACATAGAGATAGAATACTAGATGTATTTGAATACTATCGACTGAATAATAATACTGAACCTTTTCAAATGTTTCAGTATGGCTATTAAAATTAGCAATTAGCGGTCAAAATGCGATCAATTGATATGATCTAGAATAGTAAGCAATTAAACAATATCTTACTTAATAATGAGAATCGTTTTTATTTTAGAAGTTTTTAGCCATCGGTCATTTGAAATATCAAGTTACCTGCGGGTAATACTATACTGTAATTTATACCATTAATTATAAGATACAAAGGCTATTATTTTTATTTTATCCTAATATAAGGTCATATTTTTTTTAAAAAAATAATAATAACCTAGATTTTTCATTACAAATGTCGTGGGTCCGTATCCCACCGCTGCCACCAAGATGTCAAGATAGTTTGACAAATACTGTTCATTATTTATACACGTAAGTATGTTTTAAGCTTGCATGTAGCTACTAATTGATAAATGTAAATATATTTGTTAGTGTCAAAATTCAACATTGCTAAATACTGAGGTTGGTCTCTACTATTTCCATCAAATTAATAATATGTCTATGACAGCCCTTTGCAGGTAGCCTAAACTCCTAACGAAGTAGAACATATTAATTATTCTAAGCTTTGACCCTTATCAGGGTTCACGTCAGGGCCGTTTTACGCGATGTTGGGACCTTTGGTCTTAAAAATATTGAAACACAAAGTATAAAACAATTTGGGAAAATGAAACCAAATTAAGGTCGTTGTTTGCGATTATTATCGTCTAATTTATTAGATAAAATATCATTACGCCCACATTCCCGAAGCACAAGGCAGATGTGTATATGCGCCAACGATAAGCCAACGATATTATATCCCATGTTGTTACAGATGGCAAGTCCGTCGCCATATCTCAGACAATCCAATCTCAGACCAGTTTATGTTTTTCAGAAAAACCGAAAAATCACATAAGAACAAGTTTTAACTTAAAATATGTTATGTAATAATACATTGTAAATAGATTGGTACCTAGTAGGTAAAAAAAAAAATGTTAATGACAGTGACAATATTACCTTTTGTGCCCCCGCGACACGGGCGCCTACGAGGAAAAAACATCAAAAAGTATTCCATTTTTGACCCGTGAAATTAAATATTTCGAGTGAAAATTCCAGTAATATTTCTCGTTTCACTTTTAAAGCCGTGGGTCATGCTGATTCTCAGTTTTCTCAGATATGTATAGTTGTCTTTTAACGGACTTCAAAATTAATAGAAGATTTTTTATTTCCGGTAGTTTTTTGGTCCCAATTTGCAGTAGCAGAAGCTGTAACCTTCACATTCACAGGATACTATATATACTTTTAAAAAAAATGTAAATCTCTCTCTAAAAAAATGCTTGATATAAATGACGGAGGTTAGTAGTCGCTCGATATATTCTCAGAATATAATCATTAGAGAGGGTATGCGATCTATGTTTTATTTAAATGTATTTTGAATAATTGTACATACATCTATAAAAATAAATAAAATTTGTAGTGTCTGTATGTACCTGATATTAAAATATTTTTTTTTAATGCGTATGTATGTTTAACAAGCTAATGCGTATATACCAAAATAGTATTTTTTAGAATTTTTATCTATCTGCGTGCTTGTACCCGCTAATCTCTGAAACGGCTAGACGGATTTTGACAAGACTTTCACTGGCAGATAGCTGGTGTAATAAGAAACGGCTTAGGCTACTCTTTTATTTTAGTTTTTTCTTTAGAAAAAATAAAATAATTATATGAAAACGCGGTTGAAGTCGCGGGGTCAGCTAGTTCAAAATAAAATAAATATTTGAAGGGGATTCCCTAGAATATTATGAAATTATTTTTTTACTGTTTTTATGAATTATAAATACAGAACGGAATCCTTCGGACTCGCACTTGGCCGGTTTGTATATTTCTACTGTTTTTTTTTAAATATTTGTGAATAATAAATTATAGTGTACGTTCTAGAATTAGTCCAATTTTTGTGACAGTTTTATGCTTTTGTCTTTGAGGCCCCAATATTAATTCGGTAAAGGTGGTCCTGGTTTTCGTGAACAATTTAACATTATAATGGTCTGAACACAGATATCCATCTAACCTGTTAAATGCTCGAGCACAACATTCACTTTTTATCAGTCCCGCCATTTATCATGGCATTGGATTGTTAAGGTATTAATCAACGTGGGCTAAGGAGTGTTGAGATTAATTGGAAATATTTGCAAGTTGGCGAAAATAAATGTTTTAGATATGAATTTTATCTATTTTACATAAGGAACCCAGACCAATATAAAACCAATAGTTCCTTGGTGACCTAGTATTATGCGTTTCGGACTTTCATCTCAGTAGTTCAGGCTCAAACCCCGCCATGTACCAATAAGTTTTTCTAATTTTAATACATTTCCTGATTTTTTAAATGTACTCAAGTTAGAAATACTAACTGGTAGATGGCAGGGATAAAAATTGGAGGCTAACTCACTTGAGTTATGAGTAAAGATCTGCTCATAGTGATGATTAAAGATGAACGACCTAAGGTATATTCGTTGGAAAGTTAAGGGTCTAGATAATTAAGCTATAATGAGGTATACAAAAAAACTAGCCAAGTGCTGTTGGACACGGGGACAAAGTGGTAAATGCATAAGCATTATTATCTGTCTATAGGAATAGTAATAAATTACAAATAATAAATCTAAGTGAATATTAATAGTGACATCTATTGGTTATCGTGAACAACTTGGCAAAAAATCTCGTTTGTTATATGGAAGTTAACTTAAATATTTATTTTATTACATTTTTTGTGTATGTTAGACAGACAGACAAAAAAAAGCAGCGGAGTTTTAGCAATGAGATACTCTTTTTTATAGAAAAGGAGGCAAACGGGCAAGTGGGTCACCTGATGGTAAGTGATCACCGCCGCCCACGAACAGCCACAACACCAGAAGTATCACAGATGCGTTGTCGACCTTTTAGAAATGAGTATCTTTTAGGTACCCTTTAAACATGTCTGAACGCTCGGTAATACAAGATTTCACATCCGTGCTCAGTGTTTTTAACCCTACTGATAGTACATTACAAAAAAAATAAAACGAATATTTGCAAACAAAATTCAACCCTTATGCAAAGCACGTTCGAAAATTAAAAAAACCATAGACTGTGACAGAGTGAATTGGCCGTCGAAAATTAAATTCGTTCCAAAGTTGCCAGCCTAATTCGTTTACCCGTTCGGGAAATTAAATAGATGGGTAATTTAACAACCCCATTTGGATAGGGGAGACCTAGGGCACAGACGTCTTATTTGCTCGTGTAGTCGCTACCTTTATGTATTACAGAGTACAGACGTTTATTGCCTATTTTTATTCGACGAGTTTTAAAGCTAAAGGCTTTTAAAAAAATAGACCCCTTCCTATAAATATGTACAGTATAGTATATTATGGCTAATTTTTGCCGGTTAGAAGAAGGAATAAATATGTAAAATAACGTATAAAAATATGTAACAGTGGAGAACTATTTCAATGAAAAAAGTGTTGATAACATCGAAAGTATGTATTTTATTTCTTACGTCAAAACAACTGAATTGATTTTCATCAATTTTAGTATGGAAATAGATCTAACCTTGGAGAAGGACGTAGGCTTCTTTTATTCCGATATGTCCGATTTGGGACACGGGCCAAGACGCCAGCAACATAAAGACTTGCCGCCTATCTGCCAATCGCTGGTGCATATGCATCCTCTGCCTACCCTTACAAGGACATGGGCGTGACGACAATAACAAAAAAAAACAAGAAAAAACGAAATCAAATGTATAATAATTTTTGGCGTTAAATAGGCGTCACTATTTTTTACTATAATATTGGAAAAAATAGTGAATGATGAATAAATAAAATTGGATTGTCTGTATGTAATATAATAAACGCTTTTTACTAAATGCATTTGTATGATTACAAGGTATACATAACAAAAAATAATCTTTAGAATTTTTGTCTGTCTGTCTGGTTCCAACTTGATGGGAATTTACTGGCAGACAGCTGATGTCAAGAGCAATAACTTTTTAGAAATGTTAAAAATTAAAGTCTATATAAAAAAGTAATAAAAAAGTCGTGGGCACAGCTAGTTATAATTAAGAAAAGCAAACCCGTTGCGTTTCTTTCGCTGAATCTTTCTTTTCTTCAACATATTTGTGTAAGGTTCAAAGTTTCGATGCGTAAATACAATCAAGTTTCCGAATTTCGTGCTAAACTCAAGTGGTCCGATCCATCTTTGCCGAAATTGACTTATCCTCTTACTGATGCACTATATTCTCTATGAGCCTTGAGAACCTAAAGGAGAGAATGATCGTTGTTTAAGTAAAATAGAAATAAAATATAAAATTGACTAAAAATAATCGTCTGCAAGTACCTCATCGGCAGTAAGATTTAACATTCTCTTCATGTAGTCATCAGGAAAGCCCTAAAAATTTTTTTTAAGTATATGCTAAATTCCTTACAACAACATTAACTGAACCTAGGTTAAATTAAAGGTTTTTTGTTTGTTATATTGTATTTTAAATATTAGTAACTGATTATATTATATATTATCACATCGAATTTATTTCTATTCCAATATATATTTCATGTTTTAAGAGCTCGGTTGTGGATGGAGTACTTCGCTGACTCTCGTTCAATACTATAAGGTTGCCTGGAAGAGATCGCTATCTCGACGATAAGACCTCACCTTTCCTCACTCACCTTTGTGCATCATTAAATTTAATTTAAGTTACATCTACATCATATAAAATAATAATATGATGTATATTTTTCCGTATTAGATGCACAACTTTTTTTTCTTAATATGTTTAAGGTCTTATATCTTATAAGTTACATTCACAATGTCATTGTTTGAGATAAAAATGCAGCATTCACAACTTATGTAGATACAGTGTTTACATAGAATCACATACTAGAATAAAAATTCAGTTTTAGAGCGAAATTTATAAATTTGAAAAAAAAACACAAAAGAAATAATTGTACAATCGAATTTGAACAATGAAAATAAATAGAGATTTTTTGTATCAAATATTTTCAACTACGTATATAACGAAATGTTGTGTCGAGGTTCGCGGTATCGGTATTTCCATTACAAATATTCAAAACGATATTTGAAACCATTTTAGGGCTGTGGAATATGTAAAATTAATACGAGAACAAAAGCTCACGGTTCGCGAAAAAATGTTGAGTCACTATACAGCAATAAGTCGAAATCGGGAATATGGTATATAAAGTTATAATACTTTCATCGTAGTTTCCTAGCATTTTGTAACTATACTTTGTTTTACAATAATTAAACCCTAAAAATGCAGTGTAGCATCGCTATCCATCTGTGTGTATGTCTGTCTGTCGCCGGGCTGTATCTCACATACCGTAATAGCTAGATATTTGAAATTTTTATAAATGATGTATTTTCGCTGCCGCTATAACAAAAACTAAAAACAGAATAAAATCAACGTATAAAGAATGTTACCATATAGCAAACGTGATTTTTTGTGCTGTTTTTAAAAATACGGAAAGTACGGAACTCTTCGTACGCAAGTCCGGCTCGCTCGTGGCCGGTTTTTAACTGTATCTTATTTTTTTTGTACTGTTTCCGTTGTATAGTCATTATTCAATCATTATAGCAATAAATCAAAATCGAGAATGTGGATCGATAGTAACGATATAATACACATATATTTTTATATTATAAGATAAATAAGTACCTTCACGCCTATTATTCCCGAACTAGTAGACAGAGATGTGCTAGTATATAATATATCTAGAACTCGTAAGCCCAGTAGTTATACTAGAACACCCACCATTAGCCAAGATACTAGGGCCTATCATGAGACAGGTGGCAAGCCTATCGTCACTTCGGACACATTCTAATCCCGGGCAATGTAATACTTACTCAGAATAATCTGAAAAACATTTAAGAAAAGTTGTCCGTTCTGAAGATTGAACCCGGGACCCTACGCGGTAAGCGATAAGATATATTATTATTATTATATGATATCATAAGATAGAGAATAGAATATAGAAAGAAATTATCTTTCCGTTCATATCTATTTCACATGACTTCTAAATGGCTTGGGTTGAAATTTTATGCGGATATTTCGATATTTTCCTGTATGATTTAAAATACAATTGAACCCGGTAGGTGGCAGTGCTGTCATTGTGTCAACTATGGTCTAAGCATGTGAAGCCACATCGGGCAGCTATTAATATATAAAATTTATACATAACTAAAAGGTGATAATATAATTAAACATCGACAATTTCGTTTCTCAAGTCTGCTAATCGAATAAGCTCCATACAAATATTTTTGTTTTGCTAACAATAATACACCGGCAAAATGCGAGTCAGGCTTTGAGCGTACTTATTGTTCCGTTATTCCGTACCATTATCTATAAAAATGGCAAAAAAAATCACATTTGTTGTATGGGAACTATATTTAGTATTTGAAGCGGCAATAGAATAGTCTATAGCTACTACGGTTCATATGATACAGCCTGGTGACAAACAGACATACATACAAACAGACGGACAGTTGAGCCTCAGTAATAGCGTTCTGTTTTTACCCCTTAAGTATTAGAACTTAAGAACCCTTAACACTCGATTAATTTATTAAAATATTTACAAAAACATTACAAAACTCCTAATTATTTTAATAACCCTAAAATTATCATAAACGCTTATATTATAGCGACAACTCAATTCAAATGAACTAACTCCAAATAATAAACTCAAATTAATTTCTATAATAATCAGACTCATCCAAATAATTACTGTAAACTGTCCCTTATCTGGGGACACAATCGAAATCCTTAATTAACAAAATTGAGATAAAAACGTCCAGAAACACCCTTTGGCTCGGGAAAATTAGTTTTAGAAATTAAAAATTTAACTCTCTTTGTACTTTTATTCGTGTTTATTAGAATTTAATAAGGCAAGTTTCAATGGTTTTTACATTTAGATTGAGGGTTGCGAATTTTTTTATTAACATTGAAGCATCTATTATAAACAGATCTTACTGGGAATTATATCATGTCTTTTTAACAGCCTATTTAGTATAAATTGTAGCCTTCATTATCGTCTAAATAGTTTATTCAGTAAAATTATTTAAGTTTAAAATTATCTTATTCAGATTTACTTCACTTTATCATAAAATATTTATAGTTTTACTTATATTATTAAGAGTTAAAGCAGTTTGTGTACTACGACATACGACGATTATAAAACAAAATAATACAAAAAACTTCAATAAGACCAAATACAAATATTAAAAAAAAGCTAAAAATTTCATTACATGTATTTCCATATCAGTTTTTAATGTTAGCTTCCCTTTCATAGTTTTCTGAAAAAAAAATCTGCTATGATTGACGCATACACTTTAAACTTTGAGTTACGTCACTATTTTTAAACTTCCTATTCTTTTCTCTCAGGTCTAATCTATATATTAATCCATTTTGCTCTTGTCATAATATCGCACGCTTAGTATCAAAGTGACTTAACTCAAAATGTATGTAATACTCGATTTTATCATTTCACTATAAATATAAACATTGTAATTGTGTACACAAAAGTCTAATCCACAAATTTGGTTAAAACCAATAGTTTTCAGAACAAGAAAGATATATATCAAGATGTATTCAATACTATAATTTTTGAAATCTTTCTGGCTCAAATTGCATTTTTCAAGTTGGTCACTTTAATTCTAAATGTGCGATATGTCCTCACACGAACTCAGATGTAATAGCTGTATAGTAGTATAAATTACAGTTATTAAAAACATTTTAATCCAGAACCCCTATATAGTTATCAAACCCGGTACAAATACTTGCTACTTCAAAAGCCCGCTTATCGTTATGAATGCCCGGTGGTTCATTCGAGCGCAACGAGTAAATTGCATCATTTATCTTCCGCAGATTTTAATCCACATCTTCCACTTCAGTAGGGTCTACAAAAGAATTTTTGGATAATAGAAAAACTTCTGAGACAAAGGCCTGCGAAATTCTCGGGTGTTTTGGTGAATTACATGGTTGTTAAATGTTTGCTATCGAAATTGGAATTTGGAGGGAGACGGTTCCCAAAGTATTGGGCTCCTTTGAAGGACTGTCAATTGCTATATTTCCATATTTGAAAGGAAAACAAAAATCGTCAAGTGCGAATCGAACTCGCACACGTAGGGTTCCAACAAAAACGGCAAAAAATCACTGTATCAGAGAACCCCTTATATATTTATTTTATTCTATTTTTTAGTGTTTGTTGTTATAGCGGCAACAGAAACACATAATTTGTGAACAGACAGACGGGCAGCAGAGTCTTAATAATAAGACTCCATTTTGGGTATGAAACCCTAAAAAACTCATTGCACCCTTAAAAGATACTGACTTAACTAAAAAAAATCCTTAAAATCGAGTTATTATGGCAAAAAATATTTTTTATTACTATATAAAAGTTCAAAAGAAAAAAATATTAACTCTTTATAAAGGGCAAACATGTGCTATGGTTTTAAACGAAATTAAAGACAGTTTCAAGCTAATAAAACCTCATTCTTGATTTTCCAAAAATGTTCACCACCTAAATAAATTTACTAGCTTATCAAAAAACTCACCAAAATAACGGACAAAGCCATTAACAATACGTAAAATGTCGCAGAAAGTTATTCTGCATTATTTACCTTAAAAGTAGGTAGTTACCTACTTTTAAGGTAAATTTATTATTCAGGTTTTTTTTTCGACCATACCTACTTTCGAGTGCTCGATAAAAATTGACTAAGTAAGTATATCTAGATTTGAAATCTAGCTAGATTTTTTAATGTCAATTAACAATAATGGGATAAACCAGGATTTCCTAAAATATCATCACAATATACACAAAGGTGAGAAAGTTTCGCTATTACTAAGACTATCCGTCTGCTTGTATGTCTATCACCAGGCTATATCTCGTGAATTGCAATAGCGTAATAGTTGAAACTTTCTCAGATAATGTATTATTGTTGCTGATATAAAAAAAACACAATAAAATGAATATTTAAGGGGGCTTCCATACAATAAACGTGATTTTTTGCTATGTTTTTCCGACAACCAATAGATGTTGCTATATATATTTGGAGCAGTATCCTTAGATTATTATTTATTATTTAGTTTTAGTCATGGAAACAGATGATTTTAACATGTGCTATTTGTTGAAACACGATGTTTTTTACATAGTTGATGGATATGGTACGGTACCTTTCGTGCGCGAGTCCAACCCACACTTTGCCGGTATTTGTACAGTACCTACTGAATTATAAAACGGATGGAATTAGGCAAGGCGTTCAGCAGGTAATAATCGAAAAATATTTTAGCATATTTATGCCACTGAAGCTAAATCCGCAGTTATCGGTGAGCATAAATAAAAATACGTAATTAAATCATAAAATCTGATATTTTATGCTGAGGAGCGGAGATTAACGTATTATTTAACAGATAATTGCTCAATTCGGCAAGAAAATTGGGTCAACGTCATTAGCGCTTTTAATATCTGGAGGTTCTATATAATATTCATTATATTCAGTTCATTACACATCGAAAATAATGCCTTTTTGTACTTTGGTACGGGCGAATGTAAATCAATTTAAATTTTTCTATAGGTCACAGTAAATAAGTGAAATCGGTAATGGAGAATGTTACTAGGTATGCAAAATCGCTTGAAATTTTGTGTCAGTAAGGCCTGTATGAATACAAATACACTAGTTTTTATTGCAGTCAAAAATACCAACTAGTTTTGATTTTATAGGCATTCAAAGTTTTGATAAATATCGAGTCCCGCTTCAGTCAATTGACCGCTTATGACGTCACTTCACAACTCGCCGCGCGGACCGCGCCCCGCTATCAAGTCGCCAGCGGTTATTGTGTAGCTTGCGTAGTATTTTGTTGTGTTTTCGTCTGCGTGTTATTAATAGTCTAAGAATTTACTATTCTTAAACTATTAATAACAGGCAGACGTAGATTGTTTGATTAATAAAATTGAAGAAGGATTCTAAAAAGGGCAATCGGATAATCTACCTAAAATAGATGGACTAATG
>DVZL01005546.1:0-11976 GCA_018236625.1 Lasaia peninsularis
TAATGTAGTCGGTTAAAAAGTAGCCTATGTCCTTCCTCAAGGTCTACTCTATCTCTGTACAAAATTTCATCAAAATTAATGCAGTGGTTTAGGCCTTTAAGCGTAACAGACAGACAGAGTTACTTTCACATTTATGATAATATTAGTACGGATGTTCAAATATTTGCATACCATAAGATGGTAAGTTTATTTTTCTAACAACTTTTTAACATAGTTTTTTATATTCCGAAAATAAATATGTTCACTCCATTTCATGATAATGTTATTTAAAGCAATGCGCAGTTTTAGCGGCGTTTTCAATTGATAGCGTCACTGACGTATATCACGGACTAAGATACGTTCACATAATGTTTCGCTGGTAACTAGTATGGATGGTAGATACCACAAGTGGTATCTACCATACCCTTTAATTAAAGAAGCAGGTGTTTGAGCTGGTGGTATGATAATAACAGAGTTCCAGAGTCCTAAAAGATTAATCTCATGCATTAAGTTCCTGATGCTTAATAGCACTTGTTTAATTAATAAGCAATTAATAAAAATAAAAATATTTATTGTAAACAAAAAAAAAACAAAAAAAGTGTAAAAAAATGCTTCAAAATTACACTTCTATCGAATACTTTTAAACGAGCAATTCTTGTATATTTATTTACCATGTAGGTTTTTGAGGGGTAGAAATTAATCTAGATAGGTCTAGGTCTTATGAAATTGCGAAAACTACGACATTGATACAACTATATCGGTAGCACTTAATATAAAATAGTAAAAAAAATAAATAGTAAAAGTTTTTCAATTGGGCGAAAGATTATAGTACTCACAAAACAGAACTACCGAGCCAAGCTCGGTTCGCTAGCTTATTAAAACAATATAGAATTACTACATAGTAAAAAACAAAGTGGCTTTCTCAGTCTCTATATGCTAAGTGCATGAAATAATGTTTAAAACTACGCAACGAATTTTGATGCGGTTTTATTTAAAAGGTAGAGTAATTCAAGAGAAAGGATTTTAACATAAATAATTATTCTGTGAAATTTTCAAATTCCTGTCTATTACGGTTCATGTTAAATAGTTTCGTAACAAACAGACAGCGAAGTCCTAATAATAGGTTTCCATTTTTACCCTTTGCGTACGTATCCCTAAAAAACCGCACAGTAGATAAATGCCGTTTTTGTAAAACGTGTTTTTTTACATTAATACGTCTAAATAAATTTTAAAAAACCGGTGGGATTTTTTAGGATTATATAGACTACTAATTATTACTATTCTTTTAGTGTATAGCACTCTTCTATCAGTAGTCTTCTTGGTGATGGCATTTTACAAACTACCAGGAAAGGAAAGAAGATGGTTCGGAGACCAGGATTAAGTCAGAGGGAACCGTTTTTTAAATTAAATTTTAAATAAAAAAGTACGTGTTAGTATTAGTTATTATTATTTTTTGATTTTGGATAGAGAAGGATTTTTATTAAGTTTCTTTTCAGATTTTCCACAGTCGTCTTGCAAAAGGGGGAGACTGAATAACTTCAAATGTAGGGCATCGCGCCACTTGGGACTTCGTATCATGATTACACGAGATCAAAGAGTAATTGATTGGAGGAGCTTTTAGTAGCTATTTTGGTGCAATGTTGATAAAAGCTTACGCTATTATAAATGCTTAAGATGCGTCTAAATACTCTTTGATTTTCAAAGAATTTCAATCGAACTAAAATAATCTATATCTGTTCGATAAAATTGAGAATATTCTAGAAAAAAATATTTTGACGATTTTAAATTAAAAAAAATATTTTATATACGAGTATTTTTGAATTCTTGATAATTTCTTTTTGGCGTCTTTGTTTTCTTAAAAGCCGGTAGATTTGCACATAAGGTCTAACAGCCCGACCACAGGGCAGCGGCGCACCTACAACTTCTATGGTGTCTATAGGCCACGGTTGTCTCTTACTATAATATTATGGTTATCGTTACATACTTAAATTATATTGGAAATTTAGGAATTAATAAATCAAAATTTAATTAAAATTTTCATAATATTCTAGAAATTCTAGAAATATTAAATTTTTAAAAGCTCTTATTTAACTTGCATTGTATGTATGTAAGTATATGTGTTCGGGTAGAATCCTAGAATTCAATTTTGAAGTAGATATCTTCATCCGATTAAGCTGAAATTTTGTATACACGTTAAGTTTGGATGATAATGCACGGTAAGGTACATGACATCATTCCAAATCCAATATGGCAGACCAATATTTTTTTTGCTTTTAATTTTGTAAAATATATATTAAACAAAAAATACATTTGCCTATCAGATGAGCTCGCTAGCCGATCTATTAATAATAATAGGATAATAAACCTAAAAAATAAAGAAAGAATTCAGATGAAAGAATATAAAAAATTCAAGCAAATCTTTTTGTTTATGTGCAAGAGGTAGGATCCATAAACAATATACTCGTAACTCACGCCCGTGAGGTTCTCAGGTGTGTCTCTCCTAATGAATACTGATGTTTAGCCATAAGACGTAAAACACCTGCATAATTGATGAAGAGGATGTGGAGTTAGTCCAAAAATATCCTGCGTGTACAAGTATCCTAATCTTACCCGTGTTAGGGATAATTTCTAGAATGTTCTAGAGAAGTACACCAAACGATAGCGATTTATCCTTCCGTCATAAAATTAGTGCTTGTCCTTGTTGTTTCTTGGTTGAAGAATACGATCAATAAATATTTTGCTCACAAAAATAAATAAAACATGAGAACAATCAATGTGTAGTGTGATTCATAACTAATATTTGTAATATGTAAAATTTACTTTCATTATTACCTTTGACACTATACATTTCTATACTTTATAATTAAATTATTGGTCTAAATCTAATAAATTAAATTTTGTTTTCGATTGATATAAGATATTTTTAAAATTAATATGCATAATTGTAATAATCAATAAAAATAATATAATGAATAGATTTATATGTATTATTAACATGTTTTTTTCATTGTGATTTGTGTACAATAAAGTATTAAATAGATTAACAAATAAATCGCCTCTGTAGTGTAACGGTACGGCTGTCATCTGCTAAGACCGTTAGCCGTGTAAGGTCCCGTTATATTACCCGGGATTGGAATGTGCCCAAAAGTGGCAATAGGCTTGCCACCTATCACATTATGGGTCCTAGTACCTTGGCTAATCGTGGGTGTTCTAGTATGTCTACTGGACTTACGAGTCGTGGATATCTAGCACACTTCTGCCTACCCCTTCGGAGATAATAGACGTGAAGGTACTTTTTTTATAATAAATAAATATTGCAACACCGTTATTGTACATGGTTCAAAGTATATGAATAAATAAATAAATAAAAGAAGGATATTATATCCGGTAAATTTAAAGGCTTAACAAAAAGCCTGAGATGAACAATGGCCGTTACCGCCTTATATATGTAAATGTGATATATGCGCCATCTGTGGGTCCATATTTTTTTATGTTATAAAGTAGTGAATAAGCAAGTTGATTTCATAATTATAAAAAATAACCGTCCTCAGAGATGTTATGAGTGATTCTTCTCTTCTGGTTAGGATCTCAAAAAACATGCCATATCTACTAGCTATCCTACTTTACAATACAGACACACGACATTGGCGAACAATGAGCTTATAAGGTCGGTTTTAATCCAGGGAGCTTTTACACAATACACTACATATATATAACTAACTGCACTTGTAAAAAAATTTAGTAATCTTATTTGGAGAGCCATGAGGTCATAATATTGTTCAACTAATAAAACACAGTCTGCTTGTTCCCCTTCCGCTTCAGCATAAAATGATAAGTATAGATAACACTCGAACAATATCTAAATGCTTTCAAATGTATTTACATACGATACTTAGAAAAAGAAACGACGATAAACACATAACCCTGCGCTGTGGATAACATAAGGGCTTATTTAACATAAATGGTTTATACGGTACATTTCATCGCGTATGAGGATTGTTTTGTCTTAGAGTGAGCAAATAAAGTAATACGAAAAGCATATCACCTGACGCTCGGTACTGTCTTCCCACGTATTTTAACATTTCTATTTGGTACATAATGGTTAATTCGCTCTTGTTCTGCAGCTGTGAGGGCTTACTATTTGAATGTGTTCGTACATTTGAAATGTAATAATTTTTTTACAGCTTAAGATCTAAAATAAAAATATAGCACCCCTCGAGCGAGTCGGTCCGGTTTTGACGCACAAGATTTCAGGTTCGATTTCCCAGTTAGATTCTTGATCTTCTAGTCGTTTAAAGTTTACAAAAATAAGATTTAAATGTTGTGATTTTGTAAACTTAAGCATTTAAGTTTGAATAACTCATATCGATGTGTCATTAAATATTTAACGTTGTAAGATCATTTATTTTTTTAAACTGTTCGCACGAATTTATACGTTTTATTTCCTGCTATAACGATATTGCTCGCCATTGTTGTTTTTTAATTAAATAGGCACGGCTTAAGCTGAGTGTTAGTTACAAAGTCTAAACATTCCGACTTACCTAAATTTTTATCTAGCAACACACTATTATATAAGGAGTCTGAAGTCCCATCTCTTAGAGCTGTACAAATAAGTTTTTTTAACTTATTACTTTTTAAGTGCACATACGTTGAGGGAATAATCGTTAGGAACCCGGGTTCGAGCATTCAAATTCGATATAATCTAAAATTGGGTTCCCTTTTGAGTTACAGAGTTTAGATGGCAGTCACTCCTAGTAAGGAAGCCGATCCGAAGAATGCAATTTACGGCGCATACTTATCTTATATATAAACGTTCATTTTTGTTGTCAATACATTCATGCATGGGTTCAGAAATGTATTTTGTGCAAGCTATTTAAAAAGTGTGAATAACTTATTGTTTGTATTTTTTTTAAATAATTAAAAGAGTTGAAAAGTGCTTTAAGCAGATACATAGAAGTTCCTCAAATATTTATGTGTGCGTTCAGTAATAATTATGTCAAAAGATTAACATTACGCTTTAAGAAATTTATTTTGTGTAAATTAAAGTTTCTATTTCTGAAACCAATTTCTAAGATTCTATATATATATGACTAAATTTTGTTCTGTTATTGACTTATATAAAGGTACTTATTTCTTTAATATTATTATTTTAATTGTTTTTTTTAATGTTTATTATTAAAATAATTATACGAAAAATATATGTAACAGAATATTTTGTACTTGACGTTCAAAAAATGTATAATTTATACTTATTTTGAATAAAAACCTTTTCTATTCTATTCTATTCTACCAACTGTTATAGTGGGCATGTTGTTAGTGACCCAGTTAACCTATGCTCGCCTCTTACGAGCTGCCTGGAAGGGAGATAGACGATGTATTCTAACCAGAGGACCCGGTTCAAGACGGGGAAAAATATGGACAAACAAACACACTTGAATGTTAGTTAATACATAAACATTCAAAGTCCAAAATCGATACGACCACAAATACTTGAAATCAAATACTGAGCTACTTCAACTATAATAGAATAACTTGGCCATAAAAGGACTTTGTAACTGGATCAAACCG
This sequence comes from Lasaia peninsularis, assembly GCA_018236625.1. Lineage (NCBI taxonomy): Eukaryota > Metazoa > Arthropoda > Insecta > Lepidoptera > Riodinidae > Lasaia > Lasaia peninsularis. Next base: position 5,548 of record DVZL01005546.1, read on the forward strand.
GTTCTATTATCAAAAATCTTATATTTCCAACAATGAAAACTGTTCACGTTTCTGACATAACCGAGGAGTTATCTTTTATGATAGCCATTCGCAAATGCAAACCTGATATTCGAGCTAGATTAGTTAAATTAAACGGAGAGTCGTGAATGTATACATGCAAGTGGCATTCAAATTAGCATGCAATTTTCCGTACCGAGCTCTCGGGCTATAAGATTTCATGAATATTTCTGTTCCAAATATTTTTGTATGCTGAATTGTATCAATTTATTTAAGCAAATATAAAATTATGCTAAATATCGACACGTCTTTCGCACAAGGCCGGGTGATGAAAATGTTTTTCAAGATCGTTATGGTTGTGGTATATAATATGTATAATGTATATACTACTGGCTGTGGCCGCGACCTCGACCGCGTTTTTATTTATTTATTTTATACAATTCTATAATAAAATTATAAACAAGTAGCCTAAGCCATTCCTTATTACAGCTGTTTTAGAATTAATGCCTATCTTTCAGTCTATCTGTCTATTTGTACCCGCTAATCTTTGAAACGGCTGGACCGATTTTGACAGGTTTTTCACTGTTAGACAGCTGATGTAATAAGTAAGAGCTTAGGCTACTTTGATTTTAGAATTTTATTTTAGCAATGTATAAAATAAAATAATGTATAAAATGCACATAAGGTCTAATAGCTCGACCACGGGGCAGCGGCGCACCTATAACATCTATGGTGTATTTAGGCCGCGGTCGGCTCTTACCGTCAGGAGACCCATCTGCCTGTTCGCTGTCTTATACCATAAAAAAACGTAGACCAAGTTGCGGGCACAACTAGTATTACTTATAATTGAAATATTATTTTCCAAAATATATTACCAGTTTAACCAGTTTAAATCTAAGGTAAAGTTTTGGCCCTGATAATGCTGTTAAAAGTGAAACCGGTGAGCTCATTGGAAAATTATGTTTCAATTATAAGTGATATTTGGAACAGTACAAGTGTTTTCAATTAAAAATATTGTATCTAGACGTTTTTACTTATCAACAATAATTGATTAGAGGTATAAATAACATGTTCCGACTTTAAGCGTGCTAGGCGTCGAAATATTAGTTTTATAAGTTTTTTTTTTAAGATTAATAGGTTTTGTGAGCACTCGCTTATATACAAAGTTATTCACTCCTGCCATATCGTCAGTTTTCACCGCTATCGTGTTACAATGAAGGATAGAAAAGCCGCTAATCCAACTTACATAAGAGGTCTCTGGATGATCGTTTATATGAGCAAAGCGTATGTGTATTTGTATCATCAAAAACCCGTTCATTATTTTTCCTCATGCCATAAAAATACCTAATGTATATTTTTCCTTTCTTTACTTATTTTTATTATTTAACTGTCACTGTAACGGTATACTTTGGCCGGATCATGATACAGTATCATAATCCGGCCAGGGTAGCCGACGGATGGGCAAGAGTAGGCCAGAATACGGCCACGAGACAACGCGTTAACATCTGTGGTTTCGCTCATCATCAGATTAACCGTTTGCTTATTCGTCATCACAATCAATTTAGTGATGACGTCATAAACATACGAAAAACAAGCTTTTGAAATCGATTAAAAGCCTGCGAATGTGGATGACTGTTATTCCACGACCAAATGTCTCGTGTATTATCTGAGGGGGGGGCAAGTCTCAGAAACCTTCGTTAGGCTAGGGCTAAAAAAATCGATTTATCAAAATATCGATATTTTTTCAGAAAAAAAGCGTCGTCTCATATCACTGACTTAGTGATTTTTTTTCCGCGATATATCGACACTTGTTGTTTTACTATCAGATATAATATTCGTATCAAAATCGATATATTTTTTAAAGTTCTGTGTCTGCTCGTGCGTCACATCATGTATTTGACCCAGTTTCTCCAATTTAGAAAGAGAGTAAGAAGGCAGAAAAACTGATTTCAAAACAGCCAAATGTGTATTACTCTGAAGTTTCGAATATTTTAACATTTTTTATAATAAAAATATCGATATATCAACATATCGATATTTATCAATATACTTTAAAAATATCGACATGATATACATCGACATCACTTCCCCATTTGCCCATCCCTAGCCGGCGTGTTTGTATGAAAAGTGAAGCTAGGCGAGTATGTAGGAATCATAATACTTAATAATAATAATTTATTTCAGTAACATAACATACATTTTACATGCCAATGTCAGATAAAAGAGGATTTTAAGCAAGTTACTGCTTGTAATAGTAAATCATGATCCTTGGCACTATACACTCTCTGCCTATCCCGCTGTGGATTAGGCATGAAGATATATATATATAAAAAAGTACCTTCACGCCTATTATCCCCAAAGGGATATTCTAACACACCTCTGGCTGGCTATACTGGCTCGTAATCCAGTAGATATACTAGAACACACTCACGATTAGCCAAGGTACTAGGGCCCTGATGTGATAGGTGGCAAGCCTATCGCCACTTCGCCAATGCTTACTCAGAAAAAACTGAAAAACATTTTAAGAAAAGTTGCCGGACCTGGGAATTGAACCCGGGACCCTACATGGCTAACGGTCGTAACAGGCGACACATGTACCGCTACACCACAGAGACGATGAAGATATATTATGTATGTATTGAAAAGACTCGCGACTGGAAGTCGCTGTGAGGTAAAGTCCCAAAAAAATCACTGAGCCAATAGAAATTGCTAGCGATATTTTATGAAAGATTTACTCTGCATAAAAGCTGATCATCATAAATGATAAAATACCATAGGATATACAGGACCCGGCATTATTCATAAGGTAAGCCGTCCTGTTTGGTTGAATACACCAATGAATTATGTACGAACCCATAGTTTACGGGGATGGCGACCATGTCAAATATTGTTTTACATATACATATTTGGTGAATACACAGTCAACATGTATGAGAGGGTAGACATAGTAGGTATGTTGGTGGGTGTATGTTAGCGGCGTGCTAGCTATATTTGTTTTGGGTAGGTACACGCAATCTTTTGTCAATGAAATAAAAAACGAAATAGGTAGATAGAATATTTTTTTAATTTTAAATTAGACAGAGCGCATTAACTTATAAGGATTTTTATCGAACGTCTGTAGAATTATCAAATTTAAACTTATCTGGGACTTATCTTTTATCTCTTTCTTTAACATGCGTCGGAAGAAGATAACTAAATATAAAATAGGTTTCATTAGTGACCGATTTTGGCTTAGATAATTGTATAATACGACGGAATAGTGTTTATCATATTCATCTAATAAGTATTGGATTTTATTTGAATGGCTTTTTGCACGAGGAAATGAACGGGCGTACATATAATAAAATAATCCCTGTGGTCGAGCGTATTCGGCGTGCGACTTTGTGTCAAAGTCTCGGATTCGATTCCGTGGAGGGCTCAATTATTTATTTTATGACGTTAGCATCCACTTTCAGTAAATAACTTTAATAGGCGTGCGTGGTAACAAACAGACAGACAAACGGACTCGATAGCCTCAGTAGGGTACTGTTTTTATCCTATGAGCACGGAACTTTTTTATTTAAAAAGAAGCACATTCAGATCAAAAAATCGATTAATTTTTACATTTTAATAGAAAGGTGTTACCTCAAAGCATTTTTCGGCTGAAATTGCAAAAGAACAGGGTCACCATCACCATTATCGACAGGCCAAAGACAATGTCGTGGAATAATTATTCAATTTGTAGCCGTTCCATTCCGGCCCTGACAAAATAGCCGCCATTTAAATTCCTCCCTTTGTTACAAAGGAGCTCTGATTTTAAGCTTTCCAGTCAAATACTTTGACGTAATAAAACGATTCATAGACGACTTGACGTTAGATCAGGGCCGTACTCGGAATGAAGTGTGACGTTGGATCAGGGCCGTATTCGGAATGAAGTGCAGGTCCGCTTTACAGAAGGTACATTTACAGCTCTTGATTGTAAGGGTCCTTAACCCTTACAATCAAGAGCTTGATTGTATTCATAAGGTAATTAAGGGTCTGTAATAAATTTGATTAAGGTTTGTGCATTTGGGGAATTTGAATATAATTGTTAAAGGGTAAATCTATAACTGCTATGACTGTATTATTTATTTCGCTCTCGCACGTAATACCTACTGATAGATATATCAGTACAAATAAATAAAATTGGAGTGTCTGTATGTACCTAATATTAAAATAACCACATTTTACTAAATGCATATGAATGTTTATATGGTACACACACTAAAATAATATATTTTGGCAGACAGCTGATGTAATAAGGAACAGCTTAGACTACTTTTATTTAAGAACTGTTAAATAAAGACGAGGAACAAAGTCGCGGTCACAGCTAGTAAAAAATAAATATCGTCTCGTTTATATCCCAGTAGAATTAAACAGAGAGGAACCTACGATTATGCACCTACGATTAGCCGACGATATTAGGTCCCGTGACGTGACGTTCAAGTCTGTCGTCATAACGGGTTCATATTCAATCGCAGCCAACATTATGATTTTCAGATAACCAGAAAAACACAAAGAACTAATTGCCCTCCAGGTCATCATCAGGAACAAGGTCAGACATCATCTCCGGACCGCCACATAGGCGATTACTGATATAAGGTATATGAAAGTGACCGAAGGTTCACTTGTTTCCACCATCGAACAATTGTGAACATTTGTTTAGATTATAAGTATTGTCTAAGTCTAATAAATTAAAAATATCTAATATTTTACTATAATTTTAAGTTTTCTGAAATAATTTTCAATATTTTTTCTTGGAGTCTTCGACCACGCTTAATAGGCGCAGTCGGTAGAACGGTCACCGATTAGGGATCTGGTGTTGGCCCGCGTTAGTATCAACGAATATCTTAGAACTATGGCAATAGCGAAGAGGATTACAAAACTTATACTCCAACCAAAAAATTAATACCTAGGATACCAGATAATTGGGCGAGTGCTTGGAATCTTTCTTAGTCGACATTCCATTCATTTTTCCTAGCAATAAGTAACTTCACATTTGCAACATGGCAACACATTTAGGTATTCGATATTCTTTGTTTTGTCTGCACTTAATTTTAGGGTTCCGTACCCGATGGGTAACTGTTGGTAACGCAACCCTATTATCAAGACTTCACTGTCGATCTGTTTGTCTGCCTGTCACCAGGCTGTAGCTCATAAGCCGTGATAGTTAGAAAGTTGAAATTTTCACAGATGACGTAAGTGTTTCTGTTACTGCCGCGGTAACAACAAATACTAAAAATAGAATAAAATAAATATAAAGGCTGCTACCATACAAAAAAGTGTTTTTATTGCAGTTTTTAAAGATAATAATGGTACGGAACTCTTCGTATGCGAGTCCGTCTCTCACTTGGTCGGTTTTCAAACACAGGTAGGTACATTACAGGCTAACAGATACACACTTGACGGGTTTTTTAGTTCCCCTAAATGCAATATAAGGTTCAGATTTGCTCGGAACAAGATTGGGTATTATGTATTTATATGGTCTCTTTAAATAAGGATTTATTTTCCAGTTTTATGGAACTTTATGTAATTTCGTTACCTATAAAAGGTAATTCATTTTAATTGACTAGTAACAGGTAATTATCATTAAGTTCTCGTGTTCAATTATTGGAACGCAATTTCGTTTTTATTCATTAACTAGCTGACCCGGCGAACTTTATACCGCCTTACGTTGACACCTAGTAAGTTTGTATGGGAAATATTATTTATTTATTTAAATTCTTTATTGCACAAAATTAAGTACAAAGGTGAACTTAATACCATTAAGTATTCTCTGCCAGTTTACCCTCAGGGTATTGGAGACAAAGAAACATGGGTGGAGCATTAAAGCTAATTACAAAAAGTTATAGCTAACAACGACACAATTCATTAAATTAAAAACTTAAAACATGAATGGATCTAGCAAAATACAGTAATCAACTAAAATGTATATTATGTATGTAAAAAAAAATAAAAAAAACAAAGAAATTGCAAATAACTTAATACATAGGTACCTACTAAAAATATACATATACGTAATTAATTAACGCAAGAGTCCGAAGTAGTATGTTCAGAATCGCTTACTGAATCCATTTAAGTGATTTTTAATATGCGTTAATTTTTACAAAAATATGTTGAATATGACACGAATTATGGCCACAAATTCCGTAAATAAACTTAAATTTAGAAACATGAACCTTAAAGTCAATAACTTATAGCATTTTGTATTTACTAACGGCCATTTTCTATAATCTATCTATCTTCGATTTCGTTTACTTCCGTTAGCACTATCTCTACTTATTGGCTCAGTGAATTTGGCCCCACTTGATTTTTTTTTTCGGTTATGGATTTTTTTAATTTTTAGTTATTAGTTCTTCGTTAGTTTTGTATTGTTCGATCAATTAAATTGTTTGTTCGTCTTTTATTTATTTA
>DVZL01005547.1:0-11976 GCA_018236625.1 Lasaia peninsularis
GGGGGGGGGGGGAATTTTGTAGAAAGGGGGGGGGGGGGGGGGGGGGGGGGGGGGGGGGGGGGGTTATTCCGTCTGTAATAAATAGGGATCCTATTTCGGCCTTTAAGATTTCCATTGAAAAATCGATTTTATACCGCATGTCGTTTTTGTAACGACAATAAGGCTGGCCGCATTACATCGACAGGCAAAACATGAATATATTTAACACTCATTTGAAATCGTTTTTTTCTACTAATTAATAAAAATATCAAAATACTTAACAGATAATGAATTTTTAACGTTTTCAATACTAAAAAAGTCGTACATTAATATTAGGCTTACGTCTTATATTATATTAATGTAATATTAACCGATATCTTAGTGACGTCATAAAATGTTTAACAAAAGTAATGCCAGTCAAACAATTATTCTATGAAAAGATTTTGATTAGATGCAGTGTTTATAATTTTAGTTAATGCTTCCGCTGTTGGAATAATATTGTGATAAATATGAGTATTTATTTATGATTGTCGGTTTCAATTATGATTTCATTGAACATTTTCATTAGTATTAATTTTATTAAAGGTAGACTTTGGAAGCAAGCTTTAGGAGCGTCGTTTATTGCTACAGATAAATGTGACGTTGTCTTAACTTTGTGTCTGGCGCGTTTTTCGAATGCCACTGCATACATTTGATTGCTTCGTTGGCGGTTGGAACAATATGCAAAACGTTACCGACGATTCGCGGGTTCCGTTCCCGAAGGAGACAGGCATTTACGTGTTGAATATGTATATTGTATTTATGACTGTTTGTTGTCTGTATTTTATTTATCTGTCGGTATCTATTGAAATGTGCTTTCATGTATGAATAGCGTTTCAACATTTAAGACACATGTATATTACTTTATATTGGTTTCGCTCAATTTGTGTTACTTCTCTTGAAATTTTTGTTACATAGAACATTAACTTCTCGCTCTGACGCAGCGTCACTAACTCTATTGACGCTCGCTTCGAAAACTACCTTATTATAATATCTAAAATGTTTATGAAAAATTACAGGGCTAAAACATATTTTGCGTATTCACTGCCAAATTAGTTTTCTATAAAATTTGCCTAAGCATATTTAAACCCGCCAAGTTATTACTATATATAAACTTGGTATATACAATTATTGTAAGATGAGCATGAAGGAATAATTTAATTAATTAATTGATTGAAGGATGTTTATTCAGAGCTTTAGCGATTTAAATCGAATGTATGAACTGTACGGTAAATTGTAAATAATTGCGAAATTTTAATAAAGTCTCAAGTATATTTAGCAATAAAAACGCGAGTAAAATTTTCAAACGCCTCGTGTGCGGTCAGCCTAAGTCATTTGTACCTACTACTAGCGTTATACAAAGCCATTTTGATACATCCTAAGCCTAATTGTAGGGCACGTATTAACCACATTAACGAAAATGGTTATAATATGCTTTTAATTATGAACTATATTTATATGTGTTTAACCTTATATCTTATTTATTATTTCATTGTGTTTGTTTTGTATTTTTCTATTGAATAGAGATAATATTTAAGTGGCGGAATCTTTAAGTGATTGTATATGTTCTTCTTTACACTGGATATTCGCGTATATGTTATGAAAAGTTAGATTATCTTTTCACGAGCGACTACATAGTCTAAGCGCTTAATTACGATTTTATATTGATATACTGTTTTTTTTTTTATAGATTTATAATTATCTTAAATGTATATGTGTAATAAAAACATTAAAGGAAACAACATATTCTACCATATTGTATAGTTTAATATATATCGAAATTACATAAACATTACATAACTACGCTGGAAATATCACAATATATAGAAAAGTAAGAATGAAAATCATAGAAGTTCAAAATTATATTTTGTTTCGAGTGAATGCTGGTACTTAGAATTTGTTTTACGTAATTGTATATTTGAATTTTTATAATGTCATCGTTTTCCCATCGTATTTCTACTCAAATTCATCGCTTATAGGACATGAGAAAGCTCTTCGTGGTATGAACTCATATAATATATTAAATCACACAATCGCTTTTTAAAAGTTTCAAATTTTGCTATGATTAGATTTTGGGTTTCCCGAAAAAATTCTATTAATTAATTATTTCTACATTTAATTAAATATATATGCCTATCTTAAAAATTTAAAGCTTTATTAGTAATGTTAAATAACACTTTCTTGCATTTATTAGTTATCGTGTTTCTATTTTTTTTACATAGTACATAGTGATGACTATATTATTATACCAGTCCGGTCACAGGACGGTGACGCACCTATAACATCTATGGTCCCTTATATAACGACCCTTGTGCTTGTTCGCTGTCTTATCCCATAAAAATAAATAAATAAGCAATATAATGATATTTTTATTTAGAAAGAAGTGCTTGTATGAGTTTCAATAAGTATGAATAATATATATATTTTATAAGTACACAAAATATTTGATGAATATTTGATTTGATTAATTTGGTCAAACTCACTCTATCGCCCTTAGAAAAAAAAATCGTGTGTATATCTGGTTAGATAGAAATATCTTTTTGAAGTTAACTGTCATTGATAGTAATGTATAAGGCTTATTCAGACTTTGATTGATAATATCCTAAGAGAAAACGCTAGCAATGCTTAGGTTGTGATTGATAAAGAGAACAATGCACATTATACTTCAGTAAAACCGCCAATATGTATGCTCGTAAAGATTCACTTTCACCGACATTGAATATCACAATTTTTTATTAAAATAGAATGTGTATCTTCTGAATCTAAATAATGAAAAGCATGCATATACAATCGATTTTTGATTATAATGATTTTTCCAATTTTTCACGTTGGTATTAAAAAAGTGTCTGTTTAATTTTTCATTGGGACTTGTGAATGCTATTAGGAGTATCTTTATCTATTTTTGACATTTTTTAGCGTACTGTGCGTTTCATAAAAATTTTTGGTTGTGACTTGTTGGTGTAATGTGGCTGGCTTTGTTTAGTTCTTGATCCAATATGAGGCTATTAGCCTCTTGACGACTGAATATTTTAGTATTACTATATATAAACTCAGTTTTATTATTAATATTCATAAACATTAAATTGACTTAGGAAATGGCAAAATTTCAGCTTAAAACGTATTATTCAGATGTTTTATGTGATTGTTGTGTGTCAAAACGTCAATCTTACGTTAAAATGCGGACGAAGTCGCGGGCAATAGATAATAAAAATGAATCGCCAAATGTAATGCCAAGCTCAAATGCTCGAGAACGGCTCGACCGATTCGTCTTATTTATTTTTGTATATTCCACAAAAAAAAAATTCTTATGGTCTATAATAGTAAAGTCTAATTATTAAAGAAAAACTGGAAAAATTATAGGAGAAATTGCAAAAAGAACACTTTAATTTTTCCCATATAAAGATATCTGTCACTGTGTATCGGTACAAAATATGCTTATAAACTTTGAAACTTTAGATGAGCCGATTGACAATAGTCGGAATATAAAAGTAATAGTTTCCGGAGTGAGGAGTGCTGGTATATAATTAGTTTAGTCGGTATTGCATTTAATCACATGAAGCTGAAAGTAATGTCATACACACTAAACAACGACCTGGGGGGTTAGAATGAGCACTATCGTCTCGAAACGATCGTGTCGTTTTGCGCGATTTGAAATGTCAAATTCAAAAACCTAGTACAATTTTTAAAGTTTGACATTTAAAATCGCGCAAAACGAAGCGATCGCGTCTAGACGATAGTGCACGTTCTAACCCCCCTGCCCCGAATATATAGTATTGCTAACTCTTTCTAAATTGTTAATCGTCAAAACAAACCGGCCATGTGAGAGTGAAATAGCTGGTATATGAGAGGTTTAATATCGCGGACAGGTCGTTGTTAGGAGTGTAATCTCCAAGTAGTATCTTTTGCTTCATGGACTTACATCACATGCTAACAATTGCTTTAAGACTTCCGCCCCTTAACGATATATTAATATTACCTATGTACCGTTGAAAGTAACGTATTCGACGACTTTAAGACAAGATGATTTTATACAGGGTGATCCACATGATATGTAACTGAACGTAACTACTTTGAGGAGTATTAGTTGTTCAATTTAGAAAAAAAAACTAACTTGATGGGAGTAGGTTTTGATGGTATTCTACGCCGACGTTAGGTAAACGTGCGAAATTGTACTAAGCACTGTAAGCGTACAATGCTGAACATATGCACATAATTTAAAAAAATCATTACGCGACAGATGTCATCGTAAAAGAAATGCAAGCTAATGTGATAACATAGATGAATAAATTCAGTAGTTATTAATAAACGGTACATGTATTTTGTGATCATCCTGTATATAATGTAATTTTAAGTTCGGTTAATTATACAGAGTATATAGCGTGAATATTTTAAGAGTTTTATCATAGTGTTGCGATTAGCATTTTGACTGAGTTCTATATGTCCATTCCATTGGTGTCTGCGTTTTTAGATCCGGTGTCCTGTTAGTTTCTATGCGCTTCTCTGGGGCCGGTTTTACAGTTATACAGGGTGCTCCTGAAGTTAGGTCGGATATAGCCGTCGTATAGCTGTGAAACCAGCCAAACACCATCAAAAAGACACCAACAGTGGTGGCCAATAAAGTCACTGTCTCTTTTGATAACGATAATAATTTGTAGGTGATTAAGATATGTGTGGATGTTTTTTTTAAATTTAAAAATCAACAAGATAAGAAACATTTGAAATATCCTAAAATTAGTCTTCAAATTTGTTATCAGTACCAAACTAATCGAAAAGTATCGAATATTTAGTGACTGTAATGATATTGGTTATTTTTTTTTTCTCAATTCACGTTTTGAGTGAAAATTTAGTATATAAAATACTATCAATGACGTCTCGTATATTGTCAATTATAGATGTAGTTATAAATACTTTCTTTTCTTGCATCACAATTCTTATTGATGGGACCTAATATAGTTAGCTAATCGTGGGTGAATAAGTATGTTTCTCTGCCTACCTCTTGGGGCATATGGGCATGACGATTTTTTTCCACAACGAATAAAAAACCTTTTTAGTAGCACATTGCAATTCGTTAGGTTATTAGAGAAACAGTGACGTCATTGAACTCCACTTATTACGTCTATGCTGGTGTCGAACTTCGACTAAAATATATTACTGGACTTCCCTGTTATAAGGAACATGTCTAAAATAATTTGATAATAAAATTTTGTCGTGCATTCTTAACATTTGTATGTTATATATGTATGAATATAATATATAATTGCTTAATGACAAGAGAAAGACAGGCCAAGTTTGTACGCTGCTTATTTGACCATCTTTAAAAAATATTTTTAAGCCTGTCCAGTATTTTGGTCGAAGGTGTCAAAATAAAAAGAAAGTTCTTTGCCGCCGTCAGGACTGACCACGCACACACTGCTAGAGCTATGGGACATGTCTGATCAATCCTTAATGCTGTATGTATCTCCTAAATTATGATGCAAGGAGCAGGCGCTCGCTCGCGCGTCGAATGGTGTAAGGAAACTGATCCCACGCGCGCTCAATTAGTGTTGCACATACTATTTTTTAATATGGATACGCGATCGGGCGTCTGCTGCTTAAAAATTGAGCAAATCCTCTAATGAACGCTGTGAGCATGTTGGCAAACATGTTTGAAATATTAACGATATTGTTGTGTCTTCACTAGTGCCGTATGTAGTCTTCCAGCCCAGTGGTTCCTAATAACATTTCTCGGCGTGTTACCTCCAGTGAGCGCTCGAACTAAATTAATATTGATATAATCTATTATTTGTAAAGGACAATAAATACTACGTCCGCGTTGTATTAACACGTCATTTGAACTATCGGAGATACATGACTTTTAATTAAAGACGTGATTTATAATTTAGATGTGACTTGTTTTTTTTTACGTTAAGACGGAAATTTAGGGTTCAGATTGTTGTAGTAACTTATGCTGTCTAGTTTTTTTCTGCAATATCTCCAATGTACGGATATCTCATCATCATCCTGTCCCATCCCAGCATGGAGTATATAATGATAATAAACAAAATTGAATTGTGTTAGGAAATCTTTTGGTTCTGCGATTACCCCATTTTCAGGGTAAATCTGCAAGAAAATTGAGTCAAAGGCACTAATGGGGACATTGTTAAAGGTTTATCCAGATATATTTTTTCTTTAACGAAAGTGAAAACATGTTCGCCAACATGCTACATAGCATGCACGAGACTGTCATATTATATGCACTTCCATACCACGTATTTGTTATATGCGTAATTTTTTTTTTGATAAAATGTCGGATGCAATTTAATTATTGAACTCAAAAATAATTTTGTAAATATAAAATGTCGCTATGATTGATATGATTTGAGATATAATTATGTATGTACTAAATTGAAAGTATTAATATTTTTCGGCATTATTTCGTAAACCATATTATATGCGTGTTTTGAGTATTTTATTCGATTTTTATTAATGGATTATAATAATTTCTTTGTGTCACTAAGTATGTAGTTCTAGGTGTATATTATTAAATAATAAATATAAGAATTTTATCATGTTGTCTCATTCATAACTCCTCAGATAGTCCAGGATCCAGGTTCCCTTTTTGGGATTCGGTATCCAAAGGGTAAGGACGTAACCCTATTGCTAAGACTCCGTTGTCTGTTTGTCTGTCTGTCAGTAGGCTGATCTTATGAAGCCTGAGCTAGAAAGGTGATTGTTGATTTCACAGGTGATGTATTTCTATATTATACAGGGAGTCCCACGGCTGTGCCACATGCTGGAGAAGTACCTTAAATATTGCAGACAGAACATTTTGCTGAAAGACGTTATTTTTATTTAAAAAACTAAACTACGTTCATGGATTTTTAAATCATTACCTGGTACAACCGGGAATCGAACCCGCTACACGAGAAATATGATGTATGATATATAAAATATATCATACACCCTGTATACATAATGAGGTAAATGTTTAAAGGGGTACCCATACAACATCTGACACGACTCTAAAAATAGATGGCGCTATGTGTATTAAGATCGCGGTAGGTATATTTCTTTATCTATTTATAATTTAGTTCTATAGTTAGATGCCGAAGTGGCGATAGGCTTGCCACCTATCACATCATGGGCCCTTAATACCTTGGCCAATCGTGAGTGAGTCTATTGGATCGTGAGTATATCTATTGGACTCACGAGTCGTGGATATACCAGCACACCTCTGCCTACCCCTTCGGGGATAATAGGCGTAATGGTACTTATAGTTAGATACTTTATAAAATGTATTACGTAAGCTATACTTTTCTATGCTTCTACAATAATTAGTACGAGTTTTTTTTGCTGATTTTATAGTTAGTAGATATGGTATGCGACTATACCGGTTGGGCCTAGTTTCCCTTCTGGGTTGTAAATGAAATTAAATGAAATGAAAATTATTTATTTGCCGAATATGTGTGTTTAAAAGTTGTTACAAAACAAAGGTTTTAAAGTATATCAACACATTCTACCACAATGTGGTGTGCAAATATTTTAACACTTAATTTATATTTGTTTATTAATTGTAAAACTATATAATTATTATATACTAATACTAAATATCTTAATATTTATAAATATTAATTTTTTCCCTGTCTACCATAAACTACCACCGTTTCCAAGCCTAGCCAGTCAGGAGAAGAAACGGCAAAACTAACTCCCCGGCAACCAGATTAAAGGTCAGATGGCAGTCACTTGGCGTAAAAAATAGCGCCCTGGACAAATCCCCTGGATTGAGTAGCTGACCCCGATTCGCATTTGGCCGATTTTTTGGAGTTCGCGCCATGTGGGATCCAGATCGCCTTGTAAGAAACTGATACGAAAAAAAAATGATTTGCTGGTTATGTGTGTTAAACTTAGATAATTTAGTAAAAATATGTTACAAAAAGTATGTTACCAACATATTCTACAACATTTTGGTGTGCAAATATTTTAAATGATTTATAATGATTACGATATAATTATAATTTATAATTATTTATAATGACAACCTCGTTAGCGTACAAGCCTAACACCACCTTGGTCGGCGTGTACGCTAACGAGGTTGGCGTGTACCTCTCGGCTCGGGGGCTCGGCTTCGATTTCCGACGTGGACGGATATTTGTGTGATGAACATAGATGTCTATGTTTAAATTTATTCTGGTATATATTTAAATATTTATTTTAATCTATATTTCAGCATTTTGTTATAACGACAACAGATATATATCATCTGAAAAAATCAGCTGAATAGCTATCACGGTTCATGTGATACAGCCCTGTGGCAGACAGATAGACAAACAGCGGAATTTTGATAATGGGGTTTCGTAGTGATACCGTGGGTACAGAATCATAAAAACAATATAAATATATCTCCTTTGGATATAGCTGAATAATACGAAGTATCTGAGACCTTGTAATAAATTTATTTTTTTTGTTTAACTGCCAGTTTTGTGTGACATCAATATGTCTGTAGTTCATAGATTTGATATGGATTGATGTTCTTCGTAATTATTTTTAGACATTTGACGTAATGATTTTTTAGTGAATTTATTATTAAAATCCGTTTTATATTTTTAAATTAACCTTTGTTTTCAAATTGTGGAACTGCTTTGTAGTGTGCTATGAAATTTTTAAGTTAACATGGGCGACGGACTAAAATTTTTAAAAGGTAATTTTTACCGAATCATGAATGTCATCAAACGTAAAGATATTAATACCCAAGTGCCCTGTTAATAAATCAAAATCAGTGAATGAATGCTTAAGTCGATCTAATTTTATTTTATATCTAAAACTGAACTTAGATTTGTAGGGATGTGACAATCTCATCGCCTATAACAGAATTAGCTAAAAGTCTAATAATGTATTCAAAAGTCTTGTAGTAATCTAATCGGATGTCTTGTAGTAAATTAAATAGGTTATCAACATACATTAAGGCGATGCGAAGTCTTGTGATGATTAGCCTTAATTAGTTTATTGACGAATAACGTTAGTACTTGGCATTGTAGTATTCCGGCTTAGAGCTAAAAGTAAACGGCAGTTATTTACACACAAGGGCTAACATTTCTGTTCCAGTCTAACTTACTTGTTTGACACCTTTTACCTATTTGCAAAACAGGGGCATTGTCACCCGTTATAAACTTTAGGGGTACTACGGGGGATGTGGGTGGTGTGGTATTTTTATATATTAATTAATTTGGTTTCTTTAGATAAGCGTCATAGAAGTTCTAGCAGCTTGACTGGAACGCTTATAGACGGCACACGATCGGAAAGAAAATTAGAAATACGAGGTATATTGATGATCTTTTGTACATATATAAATCTATATATCCCTATGTTATAACACGTGATACATGTATATTTATATATATATATATACATACGTAGGGATGAATCTCTTTATCCCTACGTGTTGGGCAGACATTTTTACTTTTTTTTAATTTGATGTTGTGACGATGCGGCCGAAGATGGAAAATGTCTACCAAGATACAACCTTACTTACTACTTATTGCGTAAAAATATACTCTCTTTTTAATGTAGTCGGTTTAAAAAGTTATTACTCAAGGTCAACGCTATCTTTGTACCAAATTTCATCATCGGTTCAGTGGTTTAGGTGTGAAAGCGTAACAAATTGATTAAAAAAAAATTAAAAATAACTACGATTAGATGTTTTTTTTATTGACATTACTGTAGAATTGAACATTGCTGAAGAGTGAACATAATTTGATTCACACAGCTTCCATCCCCGAGGTAGACGATCAGTTTGCGTTGGCGGAGGCCAGATGTGATGATTTGCAAGAAAAAATTGAGATGGTCAAAGCCCAGAAGCGGAAGAGAAAGCTAAAAAAGCGCAGGTAAGTATTGTAGAGCTCAACCACCTGTTTAATTATTCCTGCCGCCATAGTATCTGTGCTCGTCTTTATCGTGTGTTGCTTTGCCGATAAACCACACGAGATACTAATATATAGTGGCAACGTTAGTAATACAACAGTAACATTATTGGTAAGCTAGTAAATTTTAAGTCTTAAATTTTTCTTATATATTTTGTAGCAATTGTATTATGAAAATATATGAGTGTTGGTGCAACTCGCCCGGGTAAGGAGGGTAGGGAACCAATATACTTGCATATAAGGTCTAACAGCCTGATCACAAGGCAGCGACACAATCACAACATCGATGGTCTAGGTCTATAGGTCTATAGGTCTCGGTTGTGTCTTATCATCAGGAGACCTTGTTAGCTTTTCTTCCCATAAGAAATCAATGTATAGATAAAATACAGGTAACTGATTTTTCCACAGCATGACCCGAGTAACGGAATCTCCGGCGAATGAAAATGTGCCTTTTATAACTGTCCGGACTCAACCGAAAAAAAGTAAGTCTCCTTATACCTCCTAAGCGTAGAAAGATAGAAGGGAGGAGGTTCCTAGCAACCTACCGGATAAAATTACCCAACTTCGATAGTATTTCGTATGAATTTGAAACTGCCTAAATTATTACTGGTGGTTGAGAGCTGTGCAGCAACTCGCCCGGTAGGGATCCATAGGATTTATGCATATTGGTTGTCTGCTTATTTTCAATATATATATATATATATCACTGGATACATGAACATCAATCAAACGTTTGACAGGTAGTACAATTTTGTTATATTTTCTCATCGTTTAAACCTTCCCTGGACTTTCACGAACATTTCAAGACCAAAATTAGCCAAATCGGTTAAACCGTTCTCGAGTTTTAGCGAGACTAACGAACAGCAATTGATTTTTATATATATATTATTAAAATTTAAAACACCTATTTGTCTGAAGATTCACTAAAACTGATCATTTACAAGTTCAACTTGCATCTACCCCTCTATCCTTATCTTACCCCGTGTTGGTCCGGGTTCCGTTGTAACCAACTGTCTCCACCCAGGCAGCTCGTAAGAGGCGAGCCCAGGGTCTATTGTAACCAACACCGTGACATCAACTAGGTGGTAGAGTGCTGTGCAGCAACTCGTCCAGGTAGGGATCCATCGCCTTACCTATTCCTACCGTCATAATGACATTGTCATGTTCCGGTCCGGAGAGGAGGGTAGCCGGTAGACTTGCACACCAGGCCTAACACCCAGCCACGAGAGCCGTGTGCTTGTTCGCTTCCTTATTATATATATATATATATATATATATATATATATAAAATCATGAAGAAATTAGTGTATCATGTGTTTTCTCGATACCGATAAACCACTTTCCTTAACATTCTTATATGACATAAGTACCTATGTTTCATGACTATTTTGGATCGAAACCGATTTTAATTAAATTTGACTCACTTTAATTAAATAGTTGCTCACGCCCGCGCGAATAAATAAATAATAGTTGTTTTTTTAATTATTGCTGGTCCTATTTGGTAAGTTTCTAATAGTCAGAGAACTAATAATAGGTCTATCCATCTCCAAGGTCTAATTTACTTACATACTTACTTACTTACATACATATCTTCACGCCAGGTGCATTGTGCGGTAGGCAGAGAGTATCGAGTGCCAAATGTGACGATCCCTACATAACTGCCTAGCTTCCTCCACATTTATCAATCTCTTCATGCATACACGTCGGTTAATACGCGAGCTATTTGGTTGTGGAATGTCAACCGAGGTTTCCCCGGATAACTACATCTATTCACATTCGAATTGTATATCATCTGCTTTCTCAATCTTTTGTCTTTCATTTTTTCTACATGACCGAACCATCGGAGCATGTTAAAAGCACCCTTTCTCATTTTAAAAGGTCTAATCTATTATGCTAAAACACATTAAAATCGGTTTATCCGTTTTAAAGCGAAAACGGAAAGTATATATGTACTTTCATATAGTTTCATATTCAAATGAATAGGCATTTAAAAAGTACCTTCACGCCTATTATCCCCGAAGAGGTAGGCAGAGGTGTGCTAGTATATCCACGACTCGTAAGT
>DVZL01005548.1:0-11976 GCA_018236625.1 Lasaia peninsularis
CCGATATGGAAGTCCGAAGCGCGTACCAATAGGCCACCGAGGCTCCATTATATACAATAATATGTTATCTTACAAGTTCTTATGTATTTAATATTCACTTAGAATATTTTAAACTACACGTTTTTTTATCATCCAGTTACATGTTTTACGAAAGTAGTTATCTAATACAAAAAAATAAGCTAGTGTGAGTTGGACTTACGCATGAAGGGTTCTATAACATTTTTTGCCGTAAAAATGCGTTTGTTATTTGGGAGCTATAGCTAACGGTACGGCTGTCGCCTGTCAAGACCGTTAACCGCGTAGGATCCCGGGTTTAATTCCCAGGTCGGGTAACAGTTTTTTTAATGTTTTTCAGATTATTCTGAGTAAGCATTCAATTGCCCGGTATTAAATGTGCCCGAAGTGGCGACATGCTTGCTACCTATCACATCATGGGTCCTAGTACCTTGGCTAATCCTGGGTGTTCTGGTATATCTACTGGACTTACGAGTCGTGATATACTATGACACCTCAGCCAACCTCTTCGAGGATAATAGGCATGAAGGTACTTTTTTAATTTTGTTAATAGTCAAAAAATATTATTACATAGCTTTATACAGCCTTTAAATTCTTGCAAGTTTGCTAATTAACTGTTACACCGTAAGAGAACGTACTTGTACCTACTTAAGTTTGAAAGACTCATTCATATATGGCGTGGTTCGTACCTGGACAACCTAAATGCAAGTCCGAAGCGTACATCATCAGGCCACCGAGGTCTTAATTCTGATTAATCCGATAATTTGTATTTCTATATATCCTAGACGTCAAATTCTTGTCTCGTCTCCGTTATTTCGTTTGGTTAACGACATTTGTTTACAATTCGAATGTCCTGTGGCTAGTTTAATTGCTAAACAGTAACTTCCAATTAATTGGTACGACCTGAATTATCCAGTGGGGTCAGAAATGACCATCATTGGCAGTAAACTGCGACGGGATATGACCAACTTTTCTATATCTGACATAACCTACTTCTACACACAGACGGCATACTCTACGACAGTGTTTTTCAATCTTATTGACTTCGCTAATCTGATACAACTTCAAAAATTCCGAAGACCTATTTGTGTCATAGAAAGGGTAAAAAACGGAACCCTATTACTAAGACTTCGCTATCCGTCTGTCTGTCCCCAGGCTGTATCACATGAATCGTGATGGCTAGAGTCGAAATTTTCAGATTGCGTATTTCTGCTGCCGCTATAATAACCAAAAACAAAATAAAATACGTATATAAATGTAGCTCCCATACAACAAACGTGATTTATAGATACTAGTACATTCGCACATAACGGATTTTTATTTCTGCTGGCGACCCTCCGAGTAAGGCTTATGCGGGTCGTGGTCCACAGGTTGAAAAACACCCTTTTACTTGAATATACTATATTGGGGTCTAACCCATCTGTCTCTTCTATAGTTGGGTACAGTCCCAGGTTCAATTACTAAGTAGAACATCTTGTAGTGTGAGTATAGTCTTCATAATTTTGTCAAGGATTGGGTTTTTGCCCAATATGGGAACGGACTTGCCATCTGTTACTTTAGGGATCTAATATCGTAAGTGACATGTAGATTGTAGGTACATCTGCCAGCCGTGTGGCCGTAATATTTTTCTGTAACCTATATTTAACAGTCTTAAAGAATGAGATCCTCATGTTTTTTTTCCTTTCTTTTGTATGTTTATTACGTGATTAAGTTAATTTATTTCAATTGTACGTGATTGCGTCAATTCCAAAATGTATTTTAATAATTCTTATTTCTTACGATAAGTGGTCCTAAATACATTTTATTTTATTTATTTATTTAGTACTTTATTGTATACACTTTATGAGATAATGTCAAATATACAACAGGAGAGCTTATCTACTTTTTTTTATGACGATTGATTTGGTATTTTTTGAAATATAAAAAAATGAAATTATTTGGGGTACATCGATAAATTTCAAGTCAGTTTTTGTGAAATCTTACTGTATTAAAATTATTCATTGCTGAGCAATTTCGAGCTGAGCGATTTTATTGTTTTACAGCGAAAGAGAATTATTGTTTTGTCTACAAAACTCAGGAACTCAGGAAAATAAGTAAACAAAATGTATACATTAAGAATTGTTAAGATATATATTTGGAATTTTCATATCAGAATATTTTATTTCTAAATTTAAAATTTTAATATTTCCTTATTTAAAATTTTCCATTCAAAATATTATATTACAAATTTTAAAATTATAACATTTTATTTCTAAATTCAAAACCTAAAACCTAAACGAAAACACTTTTACGAAATGATTCCACTCAAACATTAATTAAGTATTATACATTTACATATAATATACATAATTTTATATTCTACAGAAATAGGGGGTTAGGAAACTATTATTTAATTATTCCATAGTGCAACAGTGACTAGGTGTAACCTGTTATAATGAAACAACTTACTACTTAAGAATAGCTAATATCGTCAGAATAGAGTTAAATATTCACTAAATATCCTAATATATTCATGCCATAGATTATATTTACCGAATAAACTTTTAAGGCTTCTTACTATCTATGACATTTCATATTTGGTGAGGTTCGTTTGATTTTCAAATATAAATAATAATAATAAACATTACACAAATTGATCGAACCCAAAGTAAGCAAATTAAATGCTTGTGTTATGAGTGTTATACTTAAATACATACAAGAATAAATTTAATAAACACCTAGACCCGGAAATACAGACACATATGTTCATCACACAAATGCCTGTCCCCGTCGGGAATCGAACCCGAGCCTCGCGGTTAGTCGGTGGGGTTAGGCGTATCGCTAGCCCCTCGACCAACGAGGCGGTCAAAAAAATATTTATTAGTCCTACGCCTTAGGGCCTCAATGTTTTCATTTATGCTGAAATTGCTGCTGCAATTTTTCCCACCTCTGCATGCAGGTAAAGTTACAATTACTCGGCATAAAAGAACAGTAGGAGTTAAATAATGGTACTCGAACAATAACACAGCCTTGCAGCACCCACAATAATTTCCCCCTGACAATATTTCCCCATGTTAGTCCGGGTTCTCTGTATAGAATAGACCATCTGCTTCCTTACCAGGCAGCTCGTAAGAAGCAAGCTTGGGTTAACTGGGTCACTATCAACATGACCACTGGTAGTAGAGTGCCACCGTCTTACCTATTCCTGCCGCCTTAATGACATTATCGTGTTCCGGTTCAAGGGATAGGGCAGTTGGTAGACTTGCACATCACGTATGGCATCATGGCCACAGGACAGCGACGCACACACAACAAATATGATGTATAGGGTCTCTTACCATCAGAAGGGCTGTGTTCGTTGTCTTATACCATAAAAAAATCTCGCACTAGTCGGATTTTGTTACGCCAACACGACTTGTCTGTTGGTAACATGCCGATGAGAAAAAAAATGAATTAACAGCAATAAGTGAACATTCTAAAAGATACATTCATCTATAGAAGTACGTCATGATCCACGGTATTAAATCTATTAAATAATCAAACTTAGGTGTTTTTTGGGAAAACTAGATTTTTAATCGTCTCTGTGGCGTAACGGTACTGCTGTTACATCTTAACATCGTTTGACAGGTCCCGGGTTTAAGTCCGTGGTCGGGTAATTTTTCTTAAATGTTTTTCAGATTATTCTGAGTAAGCATTATATTGTCGATATATTGTGTATGTGTATGTATTGTGCGCGAAGTGGAGATAGGCTTGCCACCTATCACATCGTGGGCCCTAGTACCTTGGTTAATCGTGAGTATTCTAGTATATCTTCTGGACTTACGAATCGTGGATATACTAGCACACCTCTGCCTACCACTTCGGGGATAATAGGCGTTAAAGTTATTTTTTTACACAAACTAGGTAACAGGTTACCTATGTACGATGTTATATGACTAATATTTTGACTAAAATATGCATTGTGATATGACATATTTTACAAACACTTCACTTTCTATGGCACTAATAAATAAAAATTATTTTTGTTGTTAATATAATAGAAAGTAGTTTGGGTGAAAGACTTTCACGATTTACGACGACTATCCTGATTCTATAATAACTGAGACTTGATTAATTACTAAACTGAACGGGTTACTTGAGGACGAAATAATAATAATTTTAGAGAAACTACCATATTTATTTCATCTTGGAAACGTATTATTATAATCAAAAAATCTTTTGTCTCCGAAACAAAATCTATTACATGTTTAATTCTATTGTAGTTTGGCAACATGTACTTAGCTTAAATTGGACTATATAAAAATGGAAAAGTAACTAAGTACTGCCTTCGGCTTCGCTTAGGTACTGACAAACAAATACACAAAATTAAAAAAAATGCTATTAAAAATAGTAGCTGGGTTGTTTTAGTAGTCATAGTTTTTATAACTATGCAAATTACATGTTGATGAAATATGAATAATATACAAAGAGAAAAAAATCAAAGAAACAATCGGACCGAGATTTGAACCCGGGATTTAAGGCGTTTTGAGGCGCCCGATTTCCCGATAAAGCTATTCTGACTTCGTAAATGGTCATGAAATTTAGCTTCGTATTCTAATGATATTGTAGTAGGTTTTTATTTAATGAAAACAAGATTAATGCTGTTTATAATTACCTATCCACGATAAGAGATATAGGGCTACCGTAACCAGACAATCACTGTTATTAATAAAAATATCGTAGCAACAAAACTTTAGTAAGCCTTTGAAAACAGCCATATTATAACGATTTTCTAAAACTAAAACTTTGCTAGATTGATTTTTCGCCGCCAAAACCCTCTAAATACCGATTCCGTTGATATATTGTATTCATTATAATATGTACAAAAATTGCTTATTTAAATGTATTAGATATATGCCTATTATCATTAGGCTTACATAGCAACAAAAAGTATAATGGGAACGAGATAACTTGAAATATTTATCGTGGCTCGTGTTTTTTTCAATATACATATCTTAATATTATTTTAATTATACATATGCTGTTAATGAAATACATATTAAGATAGTTAGTGTATTTGAATATAAAAGTTATATCTTAATAGTTTTTCAATAACCCCTTTTTAGAATTTTAAATGAATCCACAATCTTTTATAATTGTAATGTATGTATTAAAGGGGGCAAGACTTGCCACTTTTTATCAGTTACTAGCTGTCCCGGCGAAATTCGTACCGCCCACACTTATGGGATGAAAATTAAATTCAAAACCAGAATAATAATAAGGACTTCTCTTTTTACTGAACGACTTTTATATTAAATACTAGATATTATATTTATGTAAATTTTGATATTAAGACATTAGGCAGCAATTTCGGTAAAATCCCAAAGCGGCTAAACTTATTCACTTAAAACCTTGCGATGTTATACTTATTACTAATACTCCACTTTCCGTCTGTTTATCTGTCTGTCACCAGGCTATATTTTATGAACCGTGATAGCTAGTCATTTAAATATTTCACAGATTGTGTATTTCTTTTTCCATTATACAATACAATAACAAATACTAAAATATAGAATAATTCTTCTATATAGAATAAATCACTAGAAGCTACTGCACCGTAGGTGCTCAAAAGGGAATAAAGTTAAATATTTTTTAATGTTTCCCATTGAGCACCAAGCTATTATATTGATTGGTGCTCAAATGGGAATACATTTGGTGCTCTATGCAAAGGTGCTCTAATGGGAATACTCCAATTAAAACACTGCAAAATATTTTCAGTAGTTTGCTAGTTTAATCTGAATAGATTAACGGGCAAATGGTTGCGACACAGGAACAAACTCCTTATAATGTATAATGATACTTATAAGTAAATAGCCCTGAAGTAAAGAGGACAGGATCGTATTCATAGAATTGGTTAGCACTGTTAGCAGAGAATTACGCTGGAATTGAACCTTGGAAATTGGATAATAGCCTGGGGCAATGATCGTGGATCATTGGAGTATATGTCTCATTTCGTAAAGTATGCCGTGTCAGTAAGTTGAATGGTCAAATACTGTTATTATAAAACAGACAATAAATCTAAAAAATACTATTTTGATATAAATGTACCTTGTAAACATACATATTATGCATTTAGTAAAAAAGCGGTTATTTTAATTTTACATACAGACATTCCGATTTCATTTATTTGTATAGACTGCTAGCTGTGCCCGCGACTTCGTCCGCTTTTTAGAAGTAGCTAAGTAGCACAAGCTGTTCTTTATTAAATTAGCTGTCCGTCCCTTCCCGTGTAAGTCCCGCAAAAATCGGTCCAGCCATTTCAGAGATTAGCGGATACAAACAGGCAGACAGAAAAAAATCTAAAAATTACTGTTTTAGTATATGTACCATGTAAGTATACATTTAGTAAAAAACTGTTATTTTAATATTACATACAGACAGTCCAATTTTATTTATTTCTATAGATGGTATCGAGGGGGATATGGGGATCAAGATGTCGGTTTCTTTTCCGGATATGTCAACTTATGGTTCTTATTAGACTTTTAGTTTTTATGAAAAACATAACGTTGCCTAAGATATGACCTGTGACAGATTTGAAAATGAACTTGAAATTAATAAGAGATTAGCACAAAAGAACTCCTAGATAAACTAGAAGTACCTTCACGACACGTAAGCTCAGTAGATATACTAGACCACCCACGATTAGCCAAGGTACGAGAGCTCATATTGTGATAGGTGGCAAGCCTATCGCCACTTCAGGTCCATTCCAATCCCTGGCAATGTAATGATAATCTGAAAAACATTTAAGAAAAGTTACCCGATCTAGGAACCCAGGACCACAGAGGCGATATTATAGATAAACTAACCAACGCATAATACAAATAACCAAATTGCATCAAATAAAAGTCAAACGTCAACATTAAGCACTTATTTTAAATCAAAACCAATAACTTCCCTAATAATTATAAGCAAAACTCTACATTACATAATGCGTTGTTTTTTTTTAAATATGGCGTATGGTAGCCGCCATTTTGTTATTTTATATTTTGATTACAGAATACTAAGCATTTTTTGATGCATCTACCATTATTGTTTATTTTTTTATTGATCCTAGGGTTGGCTGGTAGAGAATGTTATACGCATTAAGCTCGCCTTTTGTATAACATATTTGTATATGATGTACAAAAAAGATTAAATAAATAAATAAATACTAACGTTTCCTGCGAGTGTTATTGTAGATATTGTCTTTATTGATTGTATTAATGAACTCAATAGCTCGGAAAAGAACAAAGAATCACACATATATAAATCTTGACCTTCACTGCGTAACGCGGTCGGGTCTAAATAACAAAAAATGCCAAAAGAGAAAGTGATTATTACTGCTATTTATACTACGCCAGGATAAATCTTATTTCTTACAACTACTTTATAAAATCCGGTCGAACCTGTTATAAATTAGCTTATAAAGTAGTGAACTATAAAGAATAATAAATCACGTGTTGATACTAGTTTGTGCTCAGGGTTTTGCCTATATGTAAATTATTCATTCCAACCAGCCAAATCTACTGTTGGGCATGTACGCACACAGCCCCAATACACTCGTGATGTTGCACTTTTCGAGCTCGTTAGAATTATAATAGACTCTACACATTTTTTTATTAGGCAATCACATATTTTGTAAGCATATCCTTCGTAGGAATGCGAATCTATCGAATCAAATACCTTTAAACGAGCAATTCTTGGTTTTAATTTCAGGTTTCTTTTATTAACCGTGTTTTCATGGAATAAAAACCTATATCATTACAATACAAAGCTAAATTTCGCCAATAATAGCAAAATTAGAATAGCTCAGTTGGGAAATCAGGCGCCTTAATACCCAATTAATTGTTTCTTTTTTTTTCTTTTTTTTAATTGCTTCTTTTTGTGAGAAAACTGTCCCTGGAAGCCCTACAGAATCAAGAATAACATTGTAATTTATGTCAAACACGATTCTAAAAAAATGTGATGTACTAACGAAACACCGAGAAAAGCTCGGTCATCCAGGTACTTAATATTAAGAGTCGTTCTTGGCCAATTCTTGGCAGTCTATGACCACCGCCTTAATTATTCCTGTCATCATAATTACGTCGTAGAGTTACGGTCTTTTGGGTAAGGTAGCTCGTAGACATGCATATACGTCTGCTGCACACAGGACAGTAGCATTAGTGACCCGTAAGCTTGTCCGTTGCCTTATCGTATAAAAAGTATATAAGACATGAATCTCCAGCGATCTCATTTCTCCTCTTTTTCTCTTATTTCTCATCAAAAATCGTCATAAAACGTTTTTTTATTTTTTTAAGGGATAAAACAAACTAACAGGGGTCTCCTGATGGTAAGAGACAACCGTGGCCTATAGACACCATAGATGTACGTGGGTCGCGATCTGTGGTCGGGCTAGACTTTTCTCGCAGAGACAGCCTCTTAAAGCGGTATCAGATTTTTTTTTTAATATTGACGATCTATGAACAATTTTCAAGCATTTACGAGGATAAATAAGTAATTTTTGTCTCATGGAAACCCAGATTAAATTATATGCTTGAAATAAGACCAACGAGGATTATATTAAAATGTTTTCTTGGGGTTGTAAGAGATCTCTTTAGGAGATACGCTCACCTATTGTATGTTTATTACAATTATAATTTCCTGGTATATTTTTATGTAAAAATAGCTATGTACGCGATTTCGTCCGCGTTTTTATTTAATTACTTTATATTATACATTGCTAAAACAAAATTTGAAAATAAACGTAACCTAAGCCTTTCCTTGTTATATCATCTGTCTGCCAGTGAAACTCCCGTCAAAATCAGTTTAGCCGTTGCAGAGATTAATGGATACAAACAAACATACAAAAATTATAGAAAATACTATTTTGTTATGTGAACCTTGTAATTATACATATTATATGCATTCAGTTAAAAGTGGTTATTTTAATATTACATATAGACACACAAATTTTATTTTTTCATATAGATAAGTTATTCAAATATTATTTTCATTTACATTGTACTGACACAGGTTTGATACAACTTAATAAGTATATGCCACGTGTTTTTAGCATGTTCTCTTAAGGGTTTGTCAGCACCAGAGATATATTATTTTACGACCGATAACTGGTTAATACGCGTCGTATAATGCTAATATTATAGTAACTACACGTGTCACTTCCCTTCGCTGTGCGCAGTTTTATTTAGATTTAACCCGGTTCTGCTGATAAATATTTTTATTATTCATTTTATTTTATTCTTAGGGAAAGAAAAATTGGGGAAATTCCAAGGTACATAAGAAAATCTACTTCATTTCTTTCTATTGAATTGTTACTTATTGTATTTCATTTTTTTACATACAATTGTCATGTTATCAATGTCGGGGGGTGCATAGAATCAATGACTTTTACACCTATATTACTAACTCCTCGGCCTCCTAGGTTAGGTTGTCATTATTTCAACTACGAAGTTGACATAACGATAGCAGCGCTAACTACCGGGTTCAATTGTATTTTTAAAAACTATCGAAATATCCATATAAAATTTCTATCCAATCGGTTTAGCCATTTACAAGTTATGTGAAATAGATAAGTACGGGAAGATAATTCTTACTACCCGTTCTCCCATTGCCCGTTTTCCCGTAGGAATGGTACATTTTCCCGCGGTAAAAAGTAGCCTATGTTCATCAGGGATAATTTCGGATTCTAATGGTAAAAGAATTTTTCAAATCGGTCCAGCAGTTTCGGAGCTTATTCAATACAAACAAACAATCAAACAAACAAGATAGCTAGATATATTAAAATATCTGACCCACGCGTATTATCTACCTCACATTGAGAGCAAATAAGTTTGTATGGGAAAAATTAAAGAATTTTTTTTCATAACAAACTTCCTCGGACTTCATTAAACGCAGCAGAAAAGAAACAAACAAATCGGATATGGCGTTCTCGAATACATTTTTATTTATATAGATAACCCATTGACTATTTTAAAAGTTGGGTTTTAAGATCCCATTTCTATATCAGATGATATCGGGGTCGGCTACCTGACAAGGGCGGAATTCAATGACATTTCCTGTAAAAAAAAAGTAATTATGTTAATAATCACAATGTATTAATATCTCCCGAGTGAATTAACATAAAATTATTTGGTTTTTGGATCAATTATTATTTTAAACAAATGTAAATGTCTTGCATGATATTACACCGAAAAAGAGCTGGCATTGAATATATTCCATGACGTTCCAGAAAAAAGAATTTCCGTGACAGTTTTAAATTTAAACTTATCTTCGTTCGTTTTACAATGAGATAATTACTCAGGCAGTGTAATTATTAAAAGCAAAGAGGTCCAACCTAAAACACAGATAATATTTTGAATATGTGATCACATATTTAAAAAAAATAATAAAGAGCTAGTCTATTTATTCTGTTTTACGGACTTCTATATGTTTAGTTATTGTATATTCTGTGATTCGGACAGAAAAGCAGTAATAATACAGAGCATAATATTATGTTTATAATTCAAAACTCTTTTAATTATTTATAAGACACATTAACAGCTATATATTTGCTAAAAGACATTTCATCTCACTGAGAGCTGCTCAAAAGATAGCAAGGAATCCTAGCAAGGTCAAACATTAACTGAAATCACTGTCAAAGTTGTCGCGACATTTACTTATTCAAATAAACTGGCCTGGATCTAGATTATTTTTTTAAACTTACTAAACTGCGTTTAAGTTATTACTTGCGATAAGTTATTGCAGTATTACGTACTTACCTAATAATGCTATCGGTAAGTTAGCGCTACCTCCAGTAACCTCCACGGTCCACCTCGATATACCGGTCTTGAAGTGAGATCACGAGACTGAGGTCGAAACACATACATTACGAAGTCATTTCCTGGTTTTCTAATATCTAGATAAATATTGTCTATTGTTACATTTTTTTGACTTACAAATGGTTTTCATAAAAACCAACAAAGTGGGAGTCGAACTCGCGAAGTGTTCCGTATATTTTTTTTGAAACTGACGAAAAATATCAAGTTTGTTGTACGTAACCCTCATATCTTTAAATATTAATTTTGCTAAATTTTTAGGATTCATTGTTACAATGGCAACAGTAATACATCTGTGAAAAAATCAACGTTCTAACTATCACGGTTTATGAGATACAACCTGGTGGCATACAGACAGACAGACAACCAGCGAATTCTTAGTAATAGGACCTCGTTTTTATTTTTGGGGGACGAGACTCTAAAAACGAGTTTTTTACATACTTCTCCCTTGATATTTTGCAATGTTAGTTGATAATATCAGTTGATTACTCGTATTGTTCGCTGTGTCAATTGATATTTATTTATTTATTACATTCTATATTGTACACAAAAATATACAAGGAAATTCCTACTGTAATAAACATACAATGGGAGCTCGTATACAGAGTTTTTTTTTATGATAGACTAATTCCCTGAGAACAAAAGCCGCCAATAGATAAAAATAATAACATTTCTGTGTCACTAACCTAAGACTGAAATGTGAGACTTTTTGCTTAAGTACGATAATGGCTTGGCTATCCTAACGAAAACGATAGTGGTGAGCACTGAGATGGAAAGACATAATAGACAGAGATGATTTATCGAAAGACTACCACGTGGTTATACTAAAAGTATGTTTATTTACGGTAGTTTTTTATAGAATACGTATTTCTAAAATAAGACTGCGTTTAAGCCACCTAAATCTATATTAATTTTTAGGGTTCTGTACCCAAATAAACGGAACCCTGTTACTAAGACTCCGTTGCACGTTTGTCTTTAAAACCCATTTCGAACTGATGGAGTAATAGCGTTACAAACGTCCAATAAACCGGCCAAGTGCCATTCTCCGTACCATCTTCTACATATATAAAACTAGCTTTCCGCCCGCGGCTTCGCCCGCGTGAATTATTTTAATAACACGGACAACTTTCAAAGGGCTTTTTTCCGA
>DVZL01005549.1:0-11975 GCA_018236625.1 Lasaia peninsularis
GTGATGTGAAGTGCTTAGTTTTAAAATGAAGTAAGATCATTCTTTGTGTCGTTGAAAAATGTTTCGGTTAAACTATGACATGTGTTAATTTTAAAAGCGAATTCGAAACCAAGGGGTATTTGCCGTCTCTCATGTGAGATGGCCGCAGACAACGGGCGTCGTGGCTACGTCTCTCATGTGAGGCCTCTCGCGCATGAGAGGTTTAACAACTGATCTGTTAGAAGTATCAAAGTAAAGAAGTTATCCATAGTGATGTTACGGCCAGTGTTCAGGATGTTTTGGAATTAACTTTTACTAAAGCGCTTGCTTAATTTTCAATGTTGAACTGGCCTGGAGGTTGTTTTCCAGCGTACACCTCTAAATTGCTGGTGTAAAATGACTGCATTAACAAGTGCACAAATTTTATGCCATATTTTGCAGGCTTATTTGCCATGTACACCCGGAACTTACATCGGCCTCGAAATGATTCCAGCATCTCGTTTATTATACAATATTCTCCTATTTGTTAATGTTTTTGTCATTTCGTAATAAATGATTCGAAAATATTTCGTATAGCTGCCATGTTGTCATGAGCAGCACGCTCTGTTCTAGTATTCATATCATCAAACCGCAGATGCCTAAGCAAAAAATAAAACCTCTTTATTGACATAGTGGCCCTGAAAATATCAGGGGCGGTCCCATCATATTTCCCCACATTTCTTAAATAAATATTCATGAAATGTGGGGTGTGCGTGATTCATCTTTTTCAGTCCAGCCATCAGCAGTAATCCAATAAGAGCTTTTATTTCAATAAAATTATGTTTGTCTCTTTTCCATCCCTTGCTCGGGAAAAATTGTCCATATGTGCTCTATATGTGTATGTGTCCTATATATGTATTTGTAAATGACACGATATTATCAAGCATAGAATCGGTAATAAACAAAAGAAAACATTCTACAGGTGTTTTACAATTCAAAGCTTCTTCACCCTTGACTCCGGGCCTGTTGATGACAATATATTCTCGTCTTGTCCGAACATTTGATCGTAAAGGAGGGTGAATCAGCCATTTAGTGCCACATCTTTACCTTGGTACATAGGAACTCTGTTAGGTCGTCGTGAAGAAGCTGGAGCAACAGATAAAAGTTGAGATTGAGCTGACGTACTTGCTTGCAATACGGTATTACTGAGACGAACTAGCTTTGCTAATGGCTCACCTTCATTGCTGGACACAGGTGTTGGAGATGTATCACGAGGTTTACGACGAAGAGAAGAAGGCTGATGACTTCTAAAGTCGCCCATGAACGGCTACTTATATTTGAAATGGATGTCCGTTGGCGTTGAATAGATATAATTGTAGAAGGTTCTTTCTCGTCAGAAGCGTCGCTGTCTGCTGACTGAGTTCGTGTTTTGCTCACTGTGATGGCTAGAAGGATCACTATCTTACTCAATTTCATCAACAATCTTTGCACTAGCATCTTCAAAATCAGATATTTCCTCTAGCCAAGACCCAATTTGATCTTCCATTTTGTTATTCATATTTATTATTACTTTGAAATCCTAAAACAAAATATTTTTTTTATTTTAGTTATAAATACACCATAAAATAAAGTCTACATTTGAAGTTGGGAATAAAATATATTACACAATATTACTTACGTGAGCGGGCGCGTGGTGAGCAATTTGCCACTCAGCGACACCTGATTATATAATCTTTCTCCTCAAACGGTTCCTCGCGCACTGACAGCGTCCTGCCTTTTGGCACGCCGCACGCGTTTTTAACGAGAGTGGGGGCAGCTACTAAAAAGCACAAGCCTTACCGGCAGTTATTTCAAAACTAACTATTTTTGTAGCGCGGGCGGCAAAATGCTCATAGCGGGCCCACTCTAGGGTTAAAAATGGTCGTATTAGAATTATAAAAAAAGCATTATTAAGCTTGAAGTTTCTAGTTTTGAGATCTTACAATGAAAAAATTTCCAACAACCGCGTACCGCGGAATCCTAAAAAATACCCAAACAAATTTTTTCGATCGATTCTTTTTTTTGGTTCACAAACTTAGGAAAAAATTTCGAACTTAACCACCATATGGATCAAATAACTTCTTTATGCAGCTTCAAAATGCTTTATAAGTACCAGAGGAGTGACTACTGGCAGAGTAAGTAGACTAATATGAAATAAAACTTGAAAAATTATAGTATTAGAATATTTTTTATTATATAAGATACATTCATTCTTCACAATTTTAATGCAACCTTATTATTATATTAATAGTTTTTTAATACTTTAATTTTTAATACCCGTTTAAAATAACAGTAAACATGACTATTTAATAGTTTTTAATTATAAAACAATAAAAAATTAAAGTTTATAACATTTAAGACACTGTAATATTTATCAACTTTAAATAAAAAAATTAACTTCTTTCACAAAACAGTAGTACTATTTAATGATACAACTATCAGTCTCGAAGTTATTTTAACAACTTAAAAATATCAGCCTACCTACAGCTTTCAATTTTTGCAAAGAACAGAATCAATAATTTTCGCGTAACTAAATGTTTTATACTTAAATACTGAACAATCAATAATTTATTTTCTCTGACATGTCATTGTCATTTATTTTAAAAAGATTATCATCTTCATTGGCGAGTAGTATGAATAGATTGTTCTTTAAAAAGTGTTCATATCTCTCCGTTTAAATTTTCAGGCAGAAAGAATGTCCCGATGAGGTGGGTATGTATAATCCCCATCCATACGTTGAGAGAGAAAACCTCCTTTGGTGTGCACCTTCCCTTGACACATTAGGGTTTTCACCACGGGGAGCCTAAAAATGGAGGTTGTGATAATTACTAATGCCATCACGGTCAGACTTCGTCTCGTTGGTCCACAGAATCTTTTTAAAAAAGTTGCTATTCTACGAGTCAGCATGCAACATAAATCGACAGAAGTCAAGCCTCCTTGCCGGATCACCTTTCTCTAAAGCGTGAACTGGGGTATAGTTGAAGGGGTAGAAACGTGAGCTATGTACGGTGAACCACACCTTCCACTGCGTTAAACCAAATAGTCTCGCTACGATTCTTGTAGAGTTAGTGAGGTCTCTTATAAATTGCTGCAAGATTTCCTCTTTGTCTTCTGCAAGAAAATGACGAGGCCTTCCTGCGTCATGCCGCCTTTGTTGCACAACATAACTCTCCCGCACTCGTTGGTATACTGCGGCAAAAACTCTAACACAGCTATGGGCAATCTTTAATATGTTGAGGGCCAAACTTTAGCGTTCAAATACGTTCGCGGGCCGTGTTTAAAAGTACTTTGTGCATTTTAAAGTAGTAATAATATTTTTTGCGATAGATATTGGACATGAAATGGTACGACAATGTTATTATAGTACAATTATTAAAATAACAAAATGAAATTTTAAAAATGTTTCATTATAATTAAATCGGTATATTTGCAATTGTTACAAACTACGAAAGTTAAATAGGTACACCAATTAATAAGACACCTGAGCTTAAATTTGGGAAACTAATCCATCGATATTTGGATTAATTCCACTGCTACAAAGACGTAAAGAATTTTCCAAATTATCGTCAGACAGTCTTGTACGATGTGTTGATTTATTAGCTTTCTTCAATGAAAAGAACTGTTCGCCTTTATAAGTACTGCCAAACGCACAAATCAATCTTCTTGCGAATTTTCTGAGCTGCGGAAAATTGTCTTCTAGGTATTTTTGGTAGAAATCGCACAACTCTACTTCAAATAACTCTATCTTCAAATTGGGATTTTAAGAATGTGTTTTCTTGATTCTCAATCAACTCCATTTGTAAGTGTATTGTAGCATTTTGTACATTACATTTTGTAGGAGTAGCAAATAAACTGAAACAGTCTTCCATATTTTTGAAGTCGCTAAATCTGTTCGAAAATTATTCCGACAGTAGCTTGAGTTCTTCAGCATATTGAGCATAAGCAATATTTTCATACACAGAGAGTGTATTGAAATGGTATCTGTTACCAGACAGCATCTGTGACTCCCACAAGCGTAGATTGATCTGAAAGGCTTTCAAAGGACTGTACAAATCATTTACTAATCGTCCTTGTTTTTGAAGTTTTAAATTTAAATCATTCAAAGCCTGTAAATAGCCTGTAAGATCGACCAAAAATGCTAAGTCACATACCCATTTTAGGTCTCTTAATTGAGATAGTATTTATCTTTTATTTTCATAAAGTCTGCTATCTCATTTCTAAGCTCGTAAATCCGTTTCAACATTTTTCCTTTGCACAGCCATCTGACTTCACAATAATATGTTACGTCGTTATAGTCAGCTGATGTTTCATCCAAAAACCCCTTGAACTGACGATGGTTGAACCCTCGGGATCGAATAAAGTTGATGGTTTTTACTACCAAATTCATAACATTCTGGAATCGAATGGACTTAGAACACAAATTCTGTTTGTTGGTGGATAATGCAATTAAGTACTATCAAATAATCTTTTTGTACATTTAATTCTGTTACTTTTTCATTCAAAATTCCGATAAAACCTTTACGTAAGCCGACCATAGAAGGTGCATCATCAGTGCATACTCAAATTAATTTTGACCATGGCAAGCCAAAACTTATGAATACCTTTTGAAATTCAATAAAAATATCTTCTCCTGTCGTGGCTCCTTTAAGCGGCTGTAAAGCAAGCAATTCCTCAGTAACAGTAAACTCCTCATCAACACCTCGAATAAATATAGTCAGTTGAGCTGTGTTTGACAAACCTGGTTTCTCGTCTAATGTTATGGAAAATTATTCGAAACCAGCGATACGGTCAGTCAATGTTTTTATATCATTAGCCCATCATTTCTATACGTCGAACAAAGGTTCGTCTTGCCAAAATATTTTTTTCAAATTCAGTTTTATTTTTAGGACACAAAATACTGCAAACTTCTAACATACACTCCTTGATAAACTCTCCTTCGGAAAATGATTTTAATGCATTCATTTATTGTCCAACACCCATAACACAAGCATTTGCTTACTTTGGGTCCAGTAATATTTATTTATTTGTTATTATCTTTTTTTTTAAATGCCTTTGCCAATTTTGAGCTAACTATAAAACTATCTTTTGGATTTCATCTGTTCTTGATTGTCCTGTCAGTGAGTGCGGCGTAGCATGCTTAGCAGAGTAATGCCTCTTTATATTACGTTATTATTTCATTACTCAAATGGATTCATTACATAGCAAACAAATAGGCTTACCATTGTGCAAGATATAAAAGAATTCTTCAGTCAATTTTTCTTGAAACTGGCGACCCTCGGTATCTACTTTTCGTTTCTTTCCACCAGACATCTTTTTTTTATACTTTTCGTTCAACAAACTTAATAACAAACTATAGTTAGTAACCACTCAAGATGCACACAAAGTCACAAAGCAAGTTGACGGCTCGAGCAGTTCGCTGGGAATATCGCTTGTCCAAGTTATCACCTCGGTAGCTCAAATAGAACTGAACTAAGGTTCGGGCCACTCGGCACTCACCCGCTTATATAGGCAAAATGAAGGAATAATCTGGAATTAACTAGTTTAACTAGAATTAAAATAATTGAGAAGCAATAAATCTTTTGATGTGTCGCCGGTGAGGCGGTAAACCTCAAAGAATTTGATCGAGCAATACGAGTGGCGGCGATTATCAAAGAGTGAGGCGGTAAACATCGAAAAATTTGATGTTTACCGCCTCACTTTCACTCCCATGTATATAAGTACCTAACATAATATTATTTAAATTGGGTTTTTCAAAATGTATCGAATAATACGCCAGCGCGCTCGGGTAGAGGGGCGATTACTAAATAAAAAATCTGCTCCCTAGGCGATGGGATGGACACGAACAGTTATAAATAAACCCGAGTAACCGAACCAACAATGAGGACGTCACGATGCTGCCGGCATTAACAAAAGAATTTGACTACCTGATCTTAACAATGTCGAGCGAACGGTGGAAAAGGGAACTTTTTGCATACAAATAAAATTCCCGTTATTTCAAAACATACTCTAGTAACTCCGCTGTTGGTTAACTTTTGGTACACAAATTGTACCTTGCTGGAAAGCTTATTTAATAAAAAAGTTAATTCAGTGATTTGTATGCCTCTTGTATTATTATTATTTTTTGTCTTCTTGTCTAGACATTTACATCGCAACATCTAACTCGTTCTTCGTGTTTTTTGTGATTTTTCCATTAGCTATTTATCTGATAAGTTATTTTAGTAGTTAAGTTATTTTTTTCTGCAAAATCGGGTGATTTAAAAAAACATAAAATCGTCAACATCTCCGGAACCGTGAACTTGAGGATAGGGCATACCTATATTATCTTTGTAGCAAATGAGGTGTAGTTTCGCCTCTGAAAAGGTATGATACCTATTACCTGTCACCCTGTATAAAAATTAGGGGAAGGGGGGGCATAATGGGGACGTTAAGGGAAATAAACTATTAAAAAATAATAAAATATATTTATTAATTGAAACTACTCACAAACTTTTGGTTACACATTATAGTATCATTTGGCATAAAATCTGGTAATAAAAACAATCAATAATATTTTTAATTTTAATTTTACGAAACCCTAGTGAAAACCCCATCATTCCCCAGGGTAGAGGCAGTATGGGGTACTAGTTTGGGGCAATACGGGGTACATGGTTATTTTGTGTCACAGAATGTACAGATGTGGATTTCGTCTTCATTCTCGTCATCAACACCTGCACAGGCTGTATGGGCCCAACATCCACAAAGTTGACAGGCCACCCAGCCTTCCGAGGACTTCAAATAGGCATGGTTAAGGTCCATACAATAAATGCATAAAGCGTCCTTATCTATATTTTCAATGTCGGACTGAACTTTTCGGGCCTTTTGGTTCTTTGAGTCTTTTTTCAACCCTTCCTTTAGATTTAAACATTTCTTAGTCCGTTTAAGTTCTTCCCTTTCCATAAGTTCATTTTCGTAGGGTGATGAAGTAAGAACAACAGTTTTTCCTCTGCGATATTTTTTTCTCGTTTGACTTCTTGGTTCTACTGTTGGGATTGCGAGAATATCTTTTGGGGAAGCGTTTTTAAAAGTCGTTGTCAAATCACGACAAACTTTTCGGATCGGAGATTGGATAAGGCTATCTTGTCATCTATCTATGTATCTTGTCGTGATGGTCCAGGCTGAGGCGATTGTTGTTGCTGAACTTCAGTAGTTTCAGAAACTGTTTCGGGCTCATCATTTGCCAATGGGACGTCTGTTGTTGATGCAGCTAAAAAATCAGAATCTGAAAAGTTGTTTTGATTGAATGGGCATATGCCACATTTTTTGAATGCATTGATTGCTATAGACATTGTTGCAGCTTTAATATAAGCATCAGCAAATATTTCGCTGATCTGAAATGTTAAAATGACTCGGCCCGGGTGCGACCTTAACCAGTTAGTGCAAACATGGTCATAATATGCACTCAATGGCTTCATGAAGCCAACATCCAAGGGTTGCAGCCTATGGGTGCATTGTGGAGGAAAGCAAAGCATTACGACAGCATTACCGCGTGCATGTTCGATTACTTCTATATTTTGAGTATGGGTAACATGACCATCTAAAAGAAGCAAGACTGGTGTAGCTAACGACGCTCCTGAAAAGTTGACAAACCGTTGGAACCATCTCATAAATATCTCGGTTGTCATCCAGCCTCGAGCATTGCATTCTGCTTTTGTTCCTGGAGGTGCGTGATCTAATAGCTCCTGCTTCATTCTTTGTCGAGGGAATATTAACATGGGAGGCATATAAGTACCAGCCGCATTAAAGCATACTTCAACTGTAATTATTTGTCCTTGTTCTGCTGATGAAAGCGATCCTACCTGTTTTCTTCCCTTTTCCGCAATAATTTTGCTCTTTGTTTTAGACACACATGATATTCCAGTCTCATCGCAATTGTATATTTTGTCTGGCGTCAGATTATATTTGTCATATATTTTCCCAAGCAAAGAATAGAACTTATCCACAGCCACTTTGTTAAACCCCATAGCTCGTGCTGCCGATGTAGCTTCTGGTTTTTGGATAGATAAATCTGGGTGGCGCTTTAAAAATCCTTTCGCCCAGTCTACGCCAGCTATCTCTTTATCACGGTTAAAATTATGTGTCTTGCCATTTTTTTCCGCTAGCTGATAAGCTAGTTTTCGTAGAACGACGTTTGTTAAGCCAAACAAACGTTTCTCCATATCTTTAGCTTTAGCTCGTCTTCCTCTTCCTTCGAGAATACTGGTTTAACCCTAGATAGCTAACCTTATAATGTATTCTATTAAAGCTAACCACCCGTCGAAATGACGGGTAATAAATAAAATATTTTTTTGGGTCAAGTCATTAAAAAAATTGACCCGTTTTTTTATGGTTTGTTCATAAAGGTTATTGT
This sequence comes from Lasaia peninsularis, assembly GCA_018236625.1. Classification (NCBI taxonomy): domain Eukaryota; kingdom Metazoa; phylum Arthropoda; class Insecta; order Lepidoptera; family Riodinidae; genus Lasaia; species Lasaia peninsularis. The sequence continues at coordinate 8,384 of DVZL01005549.1, forward strand.
AAATAAAAATTAATTTTGTAAGTTGACTTTTTTTATTTATTATTTGAATTATAATAACTTCTTAGACCTTTAAAATAATTAGGAACATTTTTAATTAAGCACTTTAACATGCAAAATCAACGATAATTTAAAATAAAAGAATTAGTTTTTTGGCTTTATATGGCACGTAAAAACATAAAATAAATTATTTCTCTTTAGCGCAAGTGACACAAAAATCGACTTTATGTTCACCGCATATAGCAACATTGCAGTTTGAACACATAGTTTTGGTCATGCGCTTTTTCTTGTAGTTGCACTTCCCACACGTTTTTCTTTTACGATTTTTTCCTGTAGAAGATGTTGATGGTTCTTCTCTGGTGTCATGCCTTTGAAGAGGAGGAGATGATTGGCGACCTTGACTGGTAGATGGTTGTATTGACAGAACGCCCCTAATCTTCTCTTTCACATGAGTTGGCATTGTTGTTTTTGCCAATCTTATCTTTAGCCAGGGCTCTACAAGTTGAAAATGTAGGTTTTTCATAAAATCTCTGCGTGCGATTGGTTTTTGACCTGCTATCAGTAAATTATGACACTGTATAATGTAGCTATTGATTGATGCAATATTGATCATACCGTAAAAAACTCACATTGGCCATCTACTGGTTTTTCTGCTACTCGACATATTAGAGCACATCTGATCAAAACTATCGACATCACCTTTAGTCGAGTTATAAAACTCAATCATGTGTGGCTTTTTAGAGACTGAATTGACGGTACCTTCTTCATCACATGATGACAATAAATAGATTACCTTTGAGGGCTTTGGTTTGAAGGAAAGCAAGGTAAATGGACCGTCGTAGCAAAATATTGAACTGCCGACCGGCCTCGTTCTATTGTTTTTCAGTTCTTCTGGAATCTCTCTTTTGTTCCCTCGAAATGTACCCACTATCGTCAACTTATATGGCTCGAGTTGCAGACTTTTCGCTAAAGGAACCGACGTAAACCAATTATCTGTTGTAACATTCCTATTTGTACCGTAAATTGTGCGTGTTAATTCTTTTACAAAATATTCACCTGCAGGTAGTTCTCCTGTATTAGTCCCTTTTCCCAAGTAAGGTATAGCATCAATCATGTAATACGTCCCACTATCGCACATCATCTCAATTTTTATCCCGTATTTTGCGGGTTTGTTTGGAATGTACATACGAAATTTACACCTACCTCGAAAACGAAGTAATTGTTCGTCTATTGTAACGTTATTCCAAATTATTCTAATAGGTGTAAATGGATCGCTCTGGGTCCTTTGCAATCGTAAATCTCTGTCATCAAATCGTAAACATCTTACGAGAAAATCAAATCTCTCGCGGCTCATTGCAGCGACATATCCAGATCCGCAATAATTAGAGTTGAATAACTCATCTGAGGTTAGATGATTATCTTTAAGAGCAGCACTTAGAATAAGAACCCCTACCAACGCTTTTATTTCTAAAATATTTGTCTCGCCTTGTGTTGGGGTGACAATCTTATACATAGCCCTTTTGACAGATATCTCGATGTTAGTCCACTTTACAATCTCTTCAAAAATTTCTACGGTAAAAAACTTTTCAAAACAAGATAATTCACCTGTTAATCCCCTACAGGAACGGGTAGGTCCCCTCGAAGTACGTACAATGTTCCGCACCGAAATTCTTGTGGAAGTGTGTCCTTTCGTTGTCGCCCAAACGTAACGATTCTTACCCCGTACGTTGCTCTGAGGAAGTTGTATGATGCTACTTTGCGTGGTTTCTGGGGGTGCGATATTTAAGTTTGGCGAATCACGGTCCACGTCTGAAGGTATGTCTGGAGATGCGCTTACGTGAATTTCCTCAGAATCTGATGGTTCATAATTTTCATCACTCTGGACGGCATCTTCCACCATAAAGTCTTCAGTCTCACTGGTGGAACTATCATTATCGGCAGCCCCAGTAAGTTCTTGTTGTAGTAGATTTATTATTTCATCTTCTTTTAATGAAGACATAATGTAAATCTAAAAAAAACACAAATTTACATGAAAATAAAAACGTGCCTTCAAATTAAATATCTGCCGGTAAAGCTAACCACCCGTCGAAACGACGGGCAAAGGTTAGATACGTCAAAAACTAAGACACTTACCTGTTCGTTGCGAGTGCTACTGCAGAGAGCTTCCCGGCTACTGAGTTGGCTAGCGAAGACAGCGCGTTCAGATACAGCATTAAAAAGAGACAGCGATATTTCTTTGCATTGCCCGTCGAATCGACGGAGGTTAGCTATCTAGGGTTAAAATTACCTGGAGTTGAGTTAAGAGACAGCTCGCCCTTCCTTATTTTAGCCACGTACCGCTCCAATGTGGTCTGTGGAACACCGTATAACTGAGCTGCTTTTCTGTAGCCTGCTGACTTGCTTAAAACTGCATCGATTGCCTGTTTCATGCTTTCTACAGACTAAGTGCCTCTCGAGTTTTTTTTTATAGGTTCTCACCATTTTTAAGCCTATAACAAAATGAAAAGACAAATGACCAGACCATTTTTGGAAGATTTGTTAGATAAAAGGGGCATAATGGGGACAGCAGTTACGGGGCACAATGGGGTACCCCATAGTGCCCCGTAACCATGTCCCCGTTATGCCTCTTATAGCTAACATTGCTTAAATTACCGATTAAAAACAAACTATTAATCGGAACAGATTTTGATCAAAACATAATAATACACAGAATCGCTATAAAACACACAACAAAAACGCACAGTAATCAACTCAACACTTACCTTGTTAGGTTTATTTTTGTAATCACACCAAATTAGAACGAAACACATCGAAATATTGTTTGTGTCGTGAGCTCTTGCGCGTGCGGTCTTCTCGTGCGTCACTCGCGGAATGAGCATTGATGCAAAATGGCCGCCTGTTAGTGAAAACAAAACACGGCCAGTGTTACCGGTTACTTGTATGTTAGGTGGCCCCATCGTGCCTCACGTCCCCTTCCCCTAATTGATACAAGATTGTCCTATCTCCCACCCAATACTTTGAAAATCCTTATAAGAATATATGGAGCTTCCACTGTTGTGTATTCATTATTTTACTAGAAATATTTAGCCCAAGCTAGAGCTTTGAAGATAAATAACTTCAATGAAAGAGTGCTTACTATAAAAATAATAACCTATCGTTATTGTTTTAGACTGAGCGACTTAGTTATGCAATCAATCAATACTATTTTGATATTATATACATATTTCTACCTTGTATATTAATTATACAGGTGGCTATTTTAATATTATATAGACACTCCAATTTTACTTATTTGAATAGATGACTTTTAAAGCGTTTTTTTTTATTTTTCATACGTTTTCTAAGTGTCAAGCTCCCAGTTTTTTGTTTTCTTTTTTTTTTCTTTAAAAATATGTTATAATTTCGTTTAATTTTCTACTCGAACTTTCTATCCTTTTATAAGACATACCAAAATTTGGATTATCCATGTAATGTTGCAACTTTTTCAGTACTGAATAATTTTTAATACGCTTTTATTGGCTTGGGTTGTACGTATGTATGTATGTATGTATGTATGTATGTATGTATGTATGTATGTATGTATGTATGTATGTAT
>DVZL01005550.1:0-11975 GCA_018236625.1 Lasaia peninsularis
AAAATGTACGCAACTGTCATTCTTTTTACTTATAATATCACTGGGTTACCATAGCAACACCTTAATCTCAGTGTAAGCTTGGTATTGTTATTCCGAACGTACTTTGTATTTATTAATACCGTTTTTAATACGTAGATATTCCGTGACTAATCGAGGATTAACTACTTCCGGTGTAACTTTGGAGTAAGAGAAGAATAAACAATTTTTATTAATAAGACTGATTGTGTCTATAGGCCAAGGTTATCTCTTACCATCAGGAGAGCCATATGCGTATTCACTATCTTATCTCATAAAAAATAAATAGGTTTGCTTTCTTCTCTAAGTTGCATAAGTCACTCTGTGTAAAAACTTGATATGGAAACGGAATAAGGCTATGCAGACCTTTATATTTTGTCTCTATTAATAACAATAGTCCGTTTGTTTTTTCCAGGATTTAGTCTTCGTCCATACAACCTTGGACCAGATGCACTGATAATAGTCTCTTATCCAGGAGAATTATTCATGAGGGTTTTGAAGCTGATGATTTTGCCACTAATAATAGCCAGTTTGATAGCTGGTTCAGCGAGTTTGAATGCTAAGATGAGTGGGAAAATTGCAGTGAGAACACTACTTTACTTTATTTTGACATCCACATTTAATGCATTTTTGGGAGTTGTCCTGGCTGTGGCCATACATCCAGGCCAGCCAGAGTTAAGGGATGACGTTGGTGAAGTTATGGAGACGAAAAGCGATCGAAGTATTCTAGACAATGTTCTGGATATCGGTCGGTAAGTAAAAACTATTTTTGAGGGTTCCGTACCTACGAAACGTCCGTTCCGTACCGTCTCGCTGTCACCACTGTATCTCATGAAACATAATAGCTAGACAGATGAAATTTATACAGGTGATGTATATCTGTTGCTGCTATGAAAACAAATACTACAAACAGAATAAAAAAATATAAAAGACACTTGATGGATTTTTTAAATTTATATTAGTAATTAATTAGTAAAACTACTTTTACTTATTACTTAAGTTGACGGATTTCCTGTCTGAGTTCGTGTATTCCAATTCGAGTACACGAGCATGAATAATAATTGATCCTAGGCGAATCAAGGATAAGCCTACTTTCCCTTCTGGGTTGCAAACCATATTTCTGAAAACTGCTTCCTAAGCCGTTTCTGAGATTAGCGTGCGAAAACATACAGACAAACAAAGTAAATAAATATTGTTTTAGGTTCTCTTGCATACATAAAAGCCGTCCATTATTGTTTTTTAGAAAAAAATTCATGTGTAGACAGCGATCGGTTAGTTTTATTATATGTATAATATGTTATTTGAAGGCAACAAGTCGAATTGCTACGTACAAAAAGTGGTAATGAACTGATCAGAATGCGTTATATTAAGTGATTGAGATCAATTGATACGAATCTGACTGATTAATTATCTCAATATTACTATCATTGAGAAACTTCAACTTGGCAGCATCGAATATCCATAATATTATTTATTTTTTAAAATTTTTATTTCATTCACAAGCACTGGTAACGGTGCTTTATATTTATAAATTATATTGAATAATTAAATATCGTGTTAAATTTATATGTTTACTAGCTGTTGCCCGCAGCTTTTCCCGCGTGTTACTATCATACAAATCCAGCAATTGTAAAATGGAAACGAATCGGTTATATTTATATAACATCAAAACATTGCCATACAAATATTCATCTCCTTCTCTAACCCCTCATCCTCCTTTTTTGCGGTAAAAAGTAGCCTATGTTCTTCTTCAAGGTCTATCACCAATTTCATCAAAATCTGACCACTACTTTAGGCGTAAAAGCGTAACAGATAGACAGGCAGAGTTACTTACGCTTATATAATATTAGTACGGATGTTTAGAGCACCTTTGCACAATATATCCTTGACTTTTGTTCCATAGGTTGCCTAGAAGAGATTCCTGACTTGGTGATAAGTTGGTTTCACGTAGTCACTTTTGTACGTTAGTCTATTTTGTATTTTTTGGTGCACAATAAAGAATTCTTCTATTATATTTGATTCTATCAGAAAATATATTTTTGACTTCGTCTGTGTTTAATTATAAACTTTAAATAACCTAAGCTTCTTCTTATTACAAAAGCTGTTTGCCAGTGAATGTCCCTTCAAAATCAGTCTGTTTTACCGATTAGCGGGAACAAAAAGACAGAGAGACTGACAAAATTGCGAAAATTGTAAAAAATATTATTTTCGTATAGTTCCTTGTACTAATCATATGTAATCATATGCTTTTTACTAAATTCTTTTTCAATAATATTATCTGATATAGGAACGGGACAAGGCTGGGAGAAAATATTTAAAAAAATGTTATAAGCAAAGAAAAAACTTTTTGTACTGCCAGTGTTTTTATACGTTTATTTTAAATCTTTAAACTAGAATCACATTTAGTTAACATTAAAAGTTAATCTAATACTTTTAAACGAGCAACTGTTGTATATTTATTTATCTTTATTATACCGGCGATCTTGCAAACAGTTTCAACGATTTTGCTGAAATTTGGTACCAAGGGGTTTTTGGGGGGTAGCAAATTGATCTAGATAGTTGACCTATATAGATCAATTTTTTACCCCTCTTTACTGGTCTTGAAATAAAATTGCAAATTACTGACAGTTTTGTGTCAGTGTCAGTACCTACTGGCAATTTTCTCAAGTAGCCAAAGTGTGAAAAAAACCAACAAGCTAAGCTCGGTCGTCCAGGTACTATATTATAATGTTTAACAAAACACATTAATGATTTTAATTAATAATGATTTTAATTAATAATGATTAGTTTTTTGTTCCAGAAATATATTTCCTGATAACATAGTACAAGCCGCATTCCAGCAAGCTCATACAGTGTACATAGAACCTAAAAATATGTTTGCCAAAAATATATCGGAAAATGATACTGCGCCAATATTGGTACGTGACATAAGCTATAGGTAAATATATATTTCTTCTACATAAATAAAGATAGCGTATTACTCTAGAAAGGATAGAAAACTTGATTATTTAGTTTTAAGGTCTTTACAATTTTATTCTGGTATCTATTCGAGTATTTTTCGCTATGGGTGCTTCTTAAACTATTTGGAGAATTATGTATCATTTAAATAAAGTTTTTTTTAAGTATTTTACAAATAATAATATAGAAATGTTCATATCTCAATAAAAATTAAAGAAATATTTACCATACTCATTGTTATTAGTTTTAATAATCATGAATAAAATATTATTAGTAATTTAAGTTTTAGCCCTAAAGATGCAGCAAAAATCGAAACCGTTACTTCATTTTCATAATGTTATTAACTGCCTTCCTACCAGGCAGCTCCTAAGAGGTGAGCATAGGTTAACTGGGTCACTGTCAACATGACCAATGGTGGTAGAGTGCTGTGCAATAACTCGCCCGGGTAGGGATCCACCACCTTATCTATTCCTGCCGCCATAATGACATTGTCGTATTCCGGTCCGGAGGGTAGGGTAGCCGGTAGACTTACACATACGGTCTAACAGCCCGACTACTGGGCAGTGGCGCATCTGCTACATCAATGGTAGTTGGTACAGCCCGAACACACCAAAAAATATAAAATATAATATGGAAACTTTTAAATATTTTACTGTGTGAAACTCTTCGTCTGTACTATCGTAAAAAATATTACTACACGAATGCGGCTGTAAAATATAAGAGACACAACTATTGATAACAACAAACTGAAGACCACAGACACTTATCTACAAAGTCCACACTCAATAGACCAGTCTACTTATCCTGTTTCAGGTCAGGAACGAACACCCTTGGGCTAGTCTTCTTCTGCCTTGTTTTTGGAAGCCTTTTAGGTTCTTTAGGACCAAAAGGTCAAGTTGTCATAGATTTTTTTCAAGCAATTTTTGAAGTGATCATGAAAATGGTAACTGGAGTGATGTGGTTTACTCCAGTTGGTGTCAGCAGTGTGATAGCCGGGAAGATATTAGGTGTTAGTAATGTAGGTAAGATGAAATAGCTTTAATAATATATTTAGATTATCAAGGTCCACATGACCACTGGTGGTAGAGTGCTGTACAGCAACTCGCCCGAGACGAGTACTACCACCTCACATATTCCTACCACCTTAACGACAATGTTGTCCGGTCCGGAGGGTAGGGTAGCCGGTAGACGACGCATCTTCAACAACTATGGTGTCTATAGGCCACGGTTGTCTCTTACTATCAGGAGAGCCATGTGCTTGTTTGCTTCCTTATTCTATAATATATAATTTAAACTCTTTTTTTTATTTCAGGTCAAGTTATTTCCCAACTGGCCTGGTTTATAGCGACAGTCACAGTTGGTGTCTTTCTGTACCAACTACTTGTTATGCAACTTATATATTTCGTGTTCCTCAGAAGAAATCCATATAAATTTTATTGGGGACTTTCTCAAGCTATGCTGACAGCTTCTGCTACTGCCTCCACGTATGTTATATATTATCCTGTAGAAGGTTTTAGAAAGGTACCTAATTATGTATCTTCTGCGCTGCGCTATTTTTAATCTTTATAAAAAGTGTACTTTGCCAATTAGTAAAAAAAAATAGCAGAATAGTAGTAAAAAAAATGCATATGGTATAACGTCTGTATTAAATATTCTTTTTTAAATATTCTAAAACTAGGGCTTCAAAAGTTGGTCAAGGGATAACGTAGCCTTATGCACTGATGGATTTGAGCCTGATTTGATTAAAAATGTTAAAAGTGAAGTTAGGCTATTTGAAATTAATTAGAGTTTTGAGTGATATAATATTATGAAGCAGTACAAATGTTTTGCGACAGGAACTTTGAGGCCCATGATGTATCGACAAATTTGATATATGAGAGAAATCTTATGATTTAACATTCACTTTACGCACTCCTGGCCGATCACGCGTTTTGGTATTGCTATCCGCGGATTAATCGCCAATCTCTTTAAATCGACATTAAATTAAATGAAATCAATTCGAATCAAATCAAATATATTTATTGCAATACATGTCTTAATTTTGAGATGTCATACAAATTAAAATAATAGTCCAGACACATATATAGAGCGGCCCGAATTAAAATGTACTTATTATTCGTCACAAAATTATTATCAATCTGGTACTTATCAAGAACACTTCTCAATCAATATATATTTTTAGCGTATTAAGACGTCCAATTATTTAATAATTTCGCTTATGTTTGCGACGTTATGTTAAGTTTACTAGTTTGTTAAGCAAAATTATGTTAAACAAAATATAAACAATATTTTTCTAACTTTTGTCTAAAACAATATAATACTAAACAGGAGTTTAGAGCCATTTTGGCGGGAGTATGCTAAATAATAATTTTGTTTTTGTTAAAGTATAGAATTTTACATTTCCAGAGCTGCAGCACTTCCTGTTACATTTCGAGCTATGGAAGGGCCGCTTCGGATCGACCCTCGTATAACCAGATTTGTGCTCCCAATTGGATGTAATATAAACATGGACGGAACTGCCTTATTTCTAGCCGTCGCCAGTGTTTTTATTTGTCAAATGAACAATATTACATTGGAATTTTCGCAATTAGCCACAATATTGTACGTACATTCAACTCTTTTTTTTATTTTTACTTTACTCTAATATTCATAGAGATGTAAAGTTTGTATTTGATTGTTCGGGCTAATCCTTATACAAAACTTTTTCGCAAAATATCACTTAATTTAGTTTATGCATTTTTTGTGTATTTTTAAAAGCTTTTATTTAACTTGCATAAATTTGAAGCATGTTCTTTCGGGTGGATTCTTTAAACTCAATTTTGAATTAGATATCTCAACCAATTGAGCTGAAATTTTGTATACACGTTTAGTTTGAGTGGCAACGCATCATAAAATACGTGACGTCATTCTAAACCCAAATTGGCGGACCATTCATTGATAACACTTAAAAGGAAAATTTTATTTTCTTGTTTTTAGAGCGTTTAAATAGAAGCTTTTTAAAAAAGTTTTTTGTTTTTAATTTATTACATAATAGCATCCAATATAATCCTTAACATACTAATAAATAATAAAAGTTATTAAAACCAATGTTTCAGATACTTAGTCGATCAAAAAAAAAACACAATATATCTAACATTTTATTAGTTTATTAAAAGTTATTCAGTTTGAAAATTATTTTCATGTATTTTTATATAACAGCATCCAGATTCCCAGTGACTTTTTATGGATCTTACAGTTCACTACATTCTAATTCTTCCTGTTTCATTGAACGGCTATTGTTAATCATATTATTTATTGTACTAGGTTCTTTAAAATCATCACTTGAAATTTTGAATTTCAGTTTGACATCAACAGCAGCTTCGTGTTCATCAGCATCAGTTCCATCAGCAGCAATGGTGCTGCTGCTGGTCGTACTAGCCGCAGTTGATGCTCCAGCTCACGACGTGTCTTTATTATTTGCGGTAGACTGGCTTGTGTAAGACTAATCTTTTGTTCACTATTTATGACACATATTTCTTAAAATAATACCACCATTGTAATCATGGTAGGTTTTGGTAATTCTCAAAAAAAATTAACTTAGCGTCACCAAATTTTGGTAACAACCTATTTATGAAGTGTGCGGGAGTCTCTCACTGAAAAAAGGTTCTAGAATTTAGCTACAGTAATCGAGTTCAAATTTCAGTGTATCCAAAACTTGTAAAAATTTATTTATCGACTTCAACTACAACGACACCGACTATGTTACGTTCGCGTTGAGAATGCAATGTTAATGATGGTCATCAAGGTAATGATGAAATTTTAGATTATTATTATTATGACCTAAAATAGGTATATTTCGTTTGAAAGAATGCCTTCAACATGTGATCAACTTTCTAATTGTGTGAGATTTTTTTTTGGGTAATGGGCCAATTGGTAACGATGGTATAAATCAGGGACTGGAGGTTTGGCAAATAATATTAAATAACTTTAAAGTATTTTGTATTCATTATTCTACAGAAATAAATCAGTACATGACTTTACATTGTAAATATATATGGCAATGATTTTTTTAATTAATGTAAAGCGCGCTCATGGTAATCAATAACAAAAGATTCAATTATTATTTTTTTAATAAAAATCGCGATTTAGCATAATATTCATAGTTGTATGCTACTTGCGAATGTAAGTTTATTTTATAACAGGAGAAAACTGGCAGCTTGCGAATTTTTTTTTAAAATGTAACTTAAATTGTTTTAGCGATCGTATCCGAACTACGAATAATATGCTTGGTGACTGTTACGCCGCAGCAGTTGTGGAGCACTTGTCGAAGAGTGAATTGATGGCAACTGACGCTGCTTCTATGGTAACTTAAGAAAATTCCACTTTGATTAATAGCAAAGAATATACGCCACCTCTAGACTCTAGTGCACTGGTCGTAGGAGACTGTGTAACATTGCCTGGATCACCTTACGTATTCCTGCTGTTATACGAACAGTGTCGTCATGTTTCGGTATGCAACGATACCCATGTTCAGGTGCCGGTAGACTTGCACAATAGACGAAACACCGCAACCACAACACCGCTAACACGAAGCTAGAACTAGTATATGCAGACTATACTGGATTGTGATCTCCAGATAGCACATAACATTATTACGAAGTAAAATTATTTTTTGAGGTAGATGTTTAATATAGGAAACATGTTTTGATGAGGAGTGAAATCTCATTAGCTTCATGATATCGACGCACTTAAAAACTAAGATCTAAGATTATAGTTTCCTACCATCAGAAGACTCATGAGTCATAAGCGCTATTTCATACAAAATCTGCAATAAATATTACCCTTCATACGTATTTAAGTTCATCAGATAACCTATATTCCAAACCTGGCTATGACAATGGTATACACTGATGATGCTGTTACTGGTGAAAATTAAAGTAGTTAATCCTAGATTTAAGGTTGGGTTAGTCGTTGCAGAATAATACCATAGTGTCTTATTAATGTATTAGTGGAAAATTTTTGAGTACTAGAGGTTTCCTCTTGCTTCCTTCTTTTCTTCCAAGCCTTATCCTATCTATGTCTGATGATATTGCTGTCAGCTACCTTATCTAAGTATTTCACCAAGTCACCAGTTTCTACAAAGAGTGACTGCTGTCTGATCTTTCTAACCTAGAAAGAAAAAAAAAAGGCCCGATCCTGGATTAGGTCAAATTCGAATACATCAATCCAAATTTCCTCTACTGTAAGAGCATTTGTGAAATGTACTTAAGTTATAAAAATTCATTGGTACATGGTGAGCTTTGAACATTCGGTACCGGAATTGGCGTCTGAAGCCCATGTATCGGGATGGATGTAATGAAGTCTTGAAACTGATGTAATATTTATTTTTAGGAACCAGCAGTTGCAAATGGTCTCCTTCCAGCATCTAACACAGAGGTTGAAATTGGTATAATGACTTCAAACAAAAACTCTATAGCCTCTGAGGATGTCATTATTGATATGCATTTGAATAAAATCTAGCATTAATTTAAAACTTAATGTATTTCTAAGTTACTTTATGTATTGCATGGATTTTTTATGAATACTTGTTGTAATGTCAGAAACAAAAGATATTCATTTAAATTAAAAGTACTATATTTTGTCTACAGTATTCTTAATTTATATGAATACCTTTTATTTCCAACATTAAAAGAAATAAATAAAAATAAATACTTCATTATTATTTACTTGTTTTACTTGTAAATGTTTATTTTTATTTACTTGTCTTAATGTCGGAAACAAAAGGTATTCAGATAAATTAAGGATACTGTATTTTAAGATTATTGGAGTTTTCAATTTATATGCTTTTTAAATAACATTTGTAGTTTTCCACAACACACCTTATGTTACACTGAAACAAAATTTACTTATTTTTTATCTTTGATAAAAGTTTTGATGATGCCGTAAAAAGTGAAGTCGGTCGGCTTAAGTGTATAAGGGGTATTGTGGGAAAGTACAAGTGGTTTATAAAAGTGTATATACACAGGACATCTATCAAGAACTGTCGTTAAAGATTATAAATTGCAAATGCATAAAGGTAATTGCAGTTCATAAAAAATAAGACACTTTTAAATTGTTTTTAAGGGTTTTTGTAATCATATTGAACAAACTTCAAATAAAAAACACTTAAGTGTGTAGGTTCTTATAAAAAACACATTACTTAAACTCTTGTGAAGGTCGTAAGTATTTTAAGTATTTAATTAAAATTTGATAAGGTTAATATTATTATCATTCCTTTTTAGATTGTTATATAGTATTTTAAGTGTTCGTATTAGAACTTGATATACAACAATTTTTAGTTAAACCAATCAATCAATCAACCAATCACTTAATATAGATGTCGAATGTTTAAGTGTGTAAAAGCACAATTTTATGTTTTCATGTTTAAAATTAATAATGTTACGAATTCGTTTTTGAATAATAAAACTATAGTTAATGGTAGGGAGCCCAGTACCCTAAATGAGTAGTCACTCGAACGTCATAGGGACTTGCTGTTTTTGTTCATTAGATAGTAGAGAAAACGAAACATCCTTCGACATTTCTATTTAAACTTAAAAAAATACAGACACTTTAACATACAGGAGCGCCTCAGATGTAAATAATGTATATGCTTATTGGGATTTATCTAACATATTTTGGTCTATTAGTCAGTCGCCATAATGACTGATGAACATTCAGCATACAAATTCGTCTGTTTAGCTTATTATGTTTAGAAGTAACTTCTTATATCATTAAAAATATTCTTTCATTTGTAGTATGTTTTAAATCGAATTAAGGCGAAGTCAGGTTGTTTTAAACAAGTGGAACATCCATTGAAATCCGAATTTTAAAACCTTTTACATCATACATTTTGTGATTTTTTCCAGTATCCTAATTTATGTATATAATATTGTAATCTATTAGATTGACTGTGATATATTGTTCCTTAGGTATAGTAAGTAGTTTATCAATATGCCTTATTGTGCCGATATTATTGACTTTTAATATTGATAATATTAATTCATTATTAAATAAATAGTGCATTAAAATTGAATTTTCGTAAATTAGTATCTCAGTATTTCTCATTTTGCTATAATAATGTATCCCAAATAAATAATTATTAGCATAATAATGTATCACAATAGAATATAACAAAAATAAAAGAAAGTTGTGTTGGTCACACTACTTATAACACAAGAACAGCGGAACCGATTTGGCTTAAAATTGGTGAGGAGATAGCTCAGGACTAGGAGGCGGACATTAGACTTTTTATCCCGTTCTGTTGACATGAATTCTTGTGTACATGGAGTAGGTTTGAGAATCGGTCAACATCTATTTTTCATCCCCTGAGTGCAGGCGGTACGTTTGCCTGGTTAGCTAGTTTATAATATTGTAGTATTTCTAATAAAACTGAAATATGAGAGGATTTATCTAATTACGTATGCATGATTCTACATACACTCCAGCAAAAATGGTACACTTTGATTACTCTTAATAATTTTATAAATTGTACAACCTTAGGACACTTTTTTATGGTTACCTATAGTTTCAAATACCTCCAGTAACCTACTCTAGATGACACACTCTCTCGATTACCTATACCTTATTATACCCATCAATGTCTCTACCAACTCTCCACCTTATTTCCTACAAAAAAAATCAAATTTTTAAATTTTAGACTGTATATAGTCAAAAATTAGTTTCATTAAAAACTAACTTATAATATATAAACACGTATAAATATAAATCAAGTGTCCAAACTTTTTATGACTGCCATTCTTCTGGTTTGTCCGGGAAATTAAATTGCTGTTACAGCTAAACTGGTTTTAATTTAATATTTATTAGACGATAGAATAGTTAATTTCAATCAAATTTAGTAATATCTGTTTACGTAAATCTGAAAGAGTAATTTTATAATATCTAAAAACGATGATTACCTAACTATAAAAGATGGTAAAGGTGCGTTGTCAGCCTAAAGCTATACGATTAAGCCCATAGTATAAGCTTTTCCAATAAAACTATCGGAAGGCTAACTTTAAAATATTGGTAGTGGAATATAGTAGAATATACTTTTAAATTACAATTGTGGTATACCTTCATAAAAGTAAAGTACCTTTAGGCCTATTATCTCCGAAGTGGTAAGCAAAGTGATACTTGTATATCCACGACTTGTAAGTCCAGTAAATATATTAGAACACCCACAATTAGCCAAGTTACTAGAGGCCCTGATATGATACCTTCGTGGTTATTTTAAAACAGTTTCGAAATAATTAAAAGTTACCTATTCAAATAGGCTTATACTGATTTTTCGTAAAATCCAGAATGTGTAACAACATTCTTAAATGGTTGGCAGCCCAACTGTGATACTGGTGTCACAGTTATTTCCAGTAGACCATCAGATAAACTACTGACTTGACAAGTAGGCAGAGGTTCGCACTAGTAGCCGATGATATTAAGTCCCAAGTTGAGACAGGTGGCATATAACATGTCGTTTTTCAGATAAATTAAAAAAAACTTAAAACTGCCTAACCGAAATTGAACCTGGAACCTCTTGCGTCAAAGTCAGACTCTGATTAAGTTTGACGAAAACGGGTTTCTTTCATGAAAATAATTATTTTACAAGAAATTATTAGCCTGGTACTTATTAAATAATGCCTATTAAAAACATCTAGTATATGTATAAGAATATTCTTATGTGAACGTAGGTGCCTAATATATGTATTCAAAATTATTATCGTAATAAGTAGGTAGGTAGAATAACTGGTTATTTAGGTGTAAGAACTCTTTTTTTTTTAATTTGTATTATAATAAAAATATGACAAAGAAACATTTGCTTAGAATGCATCACAGCAATAAATTTTTAATCTTTGTCACAGATTATAAAATAATAATTAGTCGTCTTTTTAATAGTTCAATAGGGAATATGCGTGTGATTTAGATATGGCCGAAAAAAATAACGTGTAATCTTTATTGCTGAAGAAATATACCTACATAAATATTTTTGC
>DVZL01005551.1:0-11974 GCA_018236625.1 Lasaia peninsularis
ATATTTATGCGTCCGTACAGAAATAATGACAAATGTTTAACATTTACGCGTGCGTTCAGAAATTTATTTTGTGTAAATTAAAGTTTATATTCTATAATAAAATACTTTTATATATCTATCCATGTTAAAGTTTATTTTGTATCATTGCATAATGTTCATCAAAGCCTAAATTAGTTCAGCTAAAAGGTGACACGACTTGCATTGACTGGGTCAGCTAGGGCTAAACGAAAAAACATGGTGGTCACGTTATTTAGAGTGGAATTTATCATAGTTCAATAAATAAACAAGTTTCGGTGACGTCAGTAGCGCCCGGGTAACAGTGTCCGTCGACCCCGGTCCGGCGCGGAACTAGTCTCGTATCTGGGTCCGACGGTACCGTTACGGCTGCGATACAGTTAAACCAAGATAGCTACAATATACTAACACTATCGCCACACTAACGCGATCGCCATCCATTCATACGTTTATCGATTACTTGTGCACTATCACTTGCTGGCTCAGTAATTAATTCATTTTGGTCGTTAAGTAAAATCTGCGAGGAGATATACACTCGTTTTGTCATTAAATAACATGAATAATTTTGTTTTATTTGATACTAGCGACCTGCTTGGCTTTGCACGGGTATACTATACATGTTATATACATAAAAACCTACCTCTTGAATTACTCCATCTATTAAAAAAACCGCATCAAAATCCATTGCTTAGTTTTAGATTTAAGCATCCATAAGGACAGACAGAGAATGTGACTTTGTTTTATAATATGTAGTGACTTAGTTGTGCCCGTGAATTCGCGGGCGTTTTTATGTAATTATTTCATTTTATACATTTCTAAAATAAAATTCTAAAATAAAAGTAGTCTAAAACTTCGTCTACTTTTATTTTAGAATTTTGTAGAATATGACAATTGCCTTCCACTCAGGCAGCTCGTAAGAGGCGAGCACAGGGTCTATTGTCACCAGCACCGTGACATTGACTAGGTGGTAGAGTCTTGCAACTCGCCCGGATTGGTACCACCGTCTTACCCATTCCTGCCTCAATAGCGTCAGTGCTCGCCATTGTCGTGTTCTGGTTTGGAGGGTACGGTAGCCGGTAAACTTACTCACGCAAGAGGCTTATGATCCTAGCCTCAGGTTAGCAATGCACCATTTCCACATTTGATATATACGTGTATTTCTTATAAAGAAATCCGTGTGCTTGTTTGCCTTCCAATATTATATAAAAAAAAGTTCGTAGTTGACATAATGACAACAGCGCCACCTACCGGGTCCAATTTTCAAATCATAGAGACCATCGAAATATCTGTTTGCTCCATGTTGGTCTGGGTCCTTTGTGTAGAATAGACAATCTGCTATGATAGATAATCTCCCTACCAGGCAGCTCGTAAGAGGCGAGCATAGGTTGACTGGATCACTACCAACATGACTACTGGTGGTAGCGTGCTGTTCCTATTCCTGCCGCCATAATGACATTGTCGTGTTCCGGTATAGAGGTTCAGGTAGCCGGTAAACTTGTACTAACATCCCGGCCACAGGTCAGCGATGCACTTACAACATCTATAGTGTCTAGGCTACGGTTTGTCTTTTACCATCAGGAGACCCGAACCGTGCATATGTAGATACAAATACACCAAGTAAAAAGCGGTTATTACATACAGATACTCCAATTTTATTTATTTGTATGTATAGATAAATATATTGTAGAAAAACTACACCAGATAAGAACGGAACTCGAAAGGATCCGGATGATAACACACCACGTAAATAGCATCTGATCAGCAGATAATTGTTTAAAGTTTACCATTATAATTTGGTCTGTATTTAAAAAATACAGCCAAGTGTGAGTCGGACTCGCATACGAAGGGTTTCGTACCAAAATACATAGTAAAACTGCATGGAAGCAACCTTTGTATAATTATTATTTTAATATGTTTTTTTATGATATTGGAAGACAAACAAGCAGACGGATTTCCTGATGATAAGAAGTACACGTCGTCTATAGACACCAAAGGTGGAAATGGTGCGTTGCCAACCTGAGGCTGGAATGGTAAGCCTCTTGTGTGAGAAAGTTTACGGGCTACCCTACCCTCTAAACCAGATCACGGCAGTGGCGAGCACTGCCGCTATTGTGGCAGGAATTGGTAAGGCGGTGGTACCAATCCGAGCGAGTCGTTGCAAGACCCTACCACCTAGTCAATGTCACGGTGTTGGTGAAAATAGAACCAGTGCTAGCCTCTTACGAGCTGCCTGGGTGGAAGGCAGTTGGCCTATTCTACAACGGAACCCGGACCAACACGGGGACAATTTTTTAGTATTTCTCGTCATAACGGCAACAGGAATACATCACTAGTAAAAATTTCAATCGTTTAGCTATTACAATTCGAGATACAGCCTGGTGACTGACAGACGGATAGCGGAGTCTTAGTAAATATAGTTACGATTTTACCTTTGGGAAAAAAACACTAAAAAGTTAATATAATCTGTATTAAAAACAAGTGAATATGTCATCACTTCGCTCAAGTTTGAATATTCACAGATCTCAGAAGAGTACAACGTAGCAGTGTTTATTACAAATCAAATGACTGCGGATCCTGGGGCCACACTGTCATTCCAGGCTGACCCCAAGAAACCCATCGGTGGGAACATTCTAGCCCACGCTTCCACCACTAGGATCTACCTGAGAAAAGGTCGCGGCGAAAATCGCATTGCGAAGATTTACGATTCTCCAGACCTTCCCGAAAGTGAGGCCACTTTTGCCATAACTAACGGTGGAATTGCAGATGCCAAAGACTAAACTTCGTTTTGATTATTTTAAATAAAAACACACTAACGCGTACTTTATTTTAAGCTTTTTAAAGATTTTGTACATAAATACACATTTTTAGGTGAGATCCCTTGCGGGTAGGCAGAGAATATTTAGTGCCAAGTACTATGAAGTACACCATTTAGCAAAAAAAGTACTTTTTTTTTAATAAAGCCCTTATATTACCCATTATAATATACACCCTAAGGGTGTGATAGGCTGTTTTCAAACGAACTTGTGGGTAGGTACATATTTATTCCCATTTTATGACTGTTTTGTTAATATTTAAGGATTTTGTTTTTTTTTTAATAAAAAACGCATGTAACAATTGCAAATAAGTAAGTATGTATTAAATTCTGAAACCCAGGCGAGGCTTCATTTCGATGATCTATTAATATACCTTTTATTAAACCTTTATTTATTTTAAACATTACCTCCGTATCGTCATCGATGAGTTATGGTTATGGTTATGGACCTATCTTATGGTTACGGTTATAAAATTTATTGAAAATCAATAAATTAGAAGACATGTGAAAGGTGAGTACGGAAGAATTTTTTTTCCCGCAGAAATTAAGCATCGTTCATCAGCTAATGGTAAAAGATGTTTTCAAATCGGGCCAGTAATTTCCACCCTATTTAATACAAACAAACGAATATTTCCCTTCTATAATTTTAGTATAGATATAGATATAGATATATGGTACTTAAAATCAAGACTAACTTAGTCGTAAACACCTGGGCGACCTTTTTGTTAGTGCAATAAGCTTTCGCCTACTTGAAAAATTGCCATGTGACTACGAAGTTGGAGTCGATCCTAAGTTACACCAAGTGTTACCGA
The DNA here is from genome assembly GCA_018236625.1 of Lasaia peninsularis. NCBI lineage: Eukaryota > Metazoa > Arthropoda > Insecta > Lepidoptera > Riodinidae > Lasaia > Lasaia peninsularis. Next base: position 3,640 of record DVZL01005551.1, read on the forward strand.
CTGAGTTGAATAGATGTCGTGATTTTCGCAATATCATAAGATCGGCAGACAATCCTATAAGATAAGTGCCGGCATTAGGGGGGCGCGCGATGGGGTGACGGCTCTGGGCGCCAAATTTAGGGGGCGCTGAGGTCTCGGGCCTTCTGCCTTCCTCGCTGTGAACCATGAATACTGTGCTCTATATGCCGTATTGACAGTTTACAGTTGGTTAACCGACCGTGAATACGGAACTTACGTCTAAAAATTAAGAATTCTTATGCTGCATCCACACATGCCGCCAGCTTTATACAGCTTATCGACATGTGCCACCGCTACTAATACTAGCATAAAGTTGCATCCACACATGCCCAACGGCACGGCCGCCGGCCACATCGGTGGGCAAGCCGGCGGCAAAGTCGCCGACAAGTAGCATCTTTATTAAAAACTAAAAGCAGAAATTCTGTCATTTTATTAATAGTTTGTAGGTAGGTATGTTTTTTAATTAATATATACCTAATTACGTTAATAAAGTGCAAAATTTTGACAACACTACCACACAGTATCAAAGCCCGCCGGGCATGTGTGGATGCACCTTTACGCCTGGCGGCCAAATCGGTGGGAAAGCCGGCGGCATGTGTGGATGCAGCATTAGATATAAGTCCGTGCTTAAGTCCATGTTTTCATTGACTTATTGTGAAAAAATAAATACTCGATATTGATTTCCTTAAGTGGGCGCTTAAAAACCCATAGATACCGTATTTTAGGGAAATCGTTATAGTCGTTTCCGAGATCGTTGTTGTAAATAAATAAATTTACCTATTATAGTTCTGAGACCGTTTTTGCAGATTTTTAGAACAACTTAGCCTCAGCAACAGCAATAACACAAATGACATCAAAATATCGTATAGGGATATCTTGCACACAATGTTTTGCCGACAGAAATAAAAACTGTGAATAAGAAAAATATAGGACTCCTGCTATATTTTAAAAATATAGAGATAGTTACCAACCAATAAATATTTACCGAACTAAAAGATGATAAATCGAAGTATCTGGACACACGACTACAATGAACGGACAAACTATTGTATTTCGATTAGTCAAGTTCCGCTTGAAATAAAACATAATAACAGTGACTAATTGAAATTATATGCACACTTAACAAGTTTTAGTGTTGGCAAAATTAAATTAAAAAATGACCAAATACGAGTCGGACTCGTACACGATGAGTTTCGTACCTCCACAAAAATGATATAAGTACGTTTGTTGTATGGGAGCACCCTTTACATAATTAATTTATTATTAGTATTTGGTTTCCGTTTTTAGGGTTTTGTGTACCTATAGAACCCTAAAAAATATCGGTAAAGTAATAACTTGATGACAGTTTAATTTTTTTCGTTTGGGATATAATTGATTTCAGTTTAGAAGTCTAACAATTGGTAGAAAAATAGGAACGGAAGTATGGACATAATAATCGTAAAAGGGGATCGTCCTATTAATTATAAATGAAGATGATAACTCTGGCGACCTCTTGTTAAAATGTTTCCGACAGTGTGACGGATTCCAAAGTCGAATATTATGAAAATCGCCTTGTATTCGTCACAGTGGCGTGATTCCTTTTTAACCAATTACATGCATGAATATGATTAGATAAACTAGTAATGTGTTATATGGCCACAATATTTAATTATAATAAGCTTGAAATAGTACTATTAGACAATTAAAATAAACCAGACCAAAACCGCTATGAAATATTACGATTTACGTTCTTATTATTATGCGTCGGTAATAGATATTTATCTAGATGAATGATAATTGAGTAACAAATGTGAAACGGTGTAATGTTTGAATTTTGAGTGGTGCTATTTTTTATATACATAATTACACCTTAATTCAGGGTTGTTAAGCTTATTTTTTACAAAGTTAATTTATAGGGTGCGGTTTTGTAACCACATTCAATAATAATACATGGTTAGTTTTAATAAATCTAACCGATATTTCTTTTTATAAGTAAAAACTTCTCATAGACCTACAAAACTTACAAAAGAGAAAAATTTGGAACAGTCTGTAAAATATATTTTATCCAATAAAAAAAGATTAAATCAAATTAGACTACGCGTTTATAAATTAGGTACTAGCTTTCTATCTTTCACTCGCGTGAATTATTTTAATAACACAGATAACTTTCAAAGAGCAGGTTTTTTTCCCGACATATATTACTTACTTATTGCGTAAAAACATAGCCTCTTTTTAATGTAGTCGATTAAAAAGTAACCTATGTGTTATTATAATGCATAAGCTCCATTCAAATACACATCTATGTAAAGTTTCATCCAAATCCGTCCAGTAGTTTTTTTGGCGAAAGTACAAACATCCATACATTCATGCTTAAAAACTTTCGCGTTTATAATATTATTAAATTATTAGTAGCCGAAATCTAAACTTCGCTAACAAAATTTCGTTACGATCGGTTCGTTGATTACAGAGAAATTGCGGCCGGGATACAGACAAAAATCCTGAAAATATGAAAAATGCACCCATTTTAGCTCCCTCATTTAATTTTGTAAATGTCTATTAAGGTACATAATTCACTCTTCTACAGTTTCATTGTATACAGTATAGATTTACTGAAAATAATACACTTAAAATACCTATCTACAAACACAAATCTATAAGAAAAATCTATGTGCTAACGCCTTAGCTACGTACAGACAGAATAGCTGCAGCGTAACTGTTAATTATATATATATATGTTAAAGCAATTCATTCAGCACTCTTTTTTTTGAAATATAAACAAAAACCAGAAAAAGTAAAACAAGTATAGGACAAAATAATAATACTGAACTCTGTTTTTTGCAGTTTTGCTGCGTTTAAATTATGTGCTGTCGGTTTTTTGCAAGTGTATTTAAATGACGTAACACTACACATGTAAATGCAAAGAGGTGGGGGAGGACTAGCGAGCGGTAAGTACTTACTAGTAAGTAGTGACTAGAGAACACTGAGCTTAGTCATTCACTAATCAGTAAATCAATTATCAAAATATATCAAACACAATTCAGTAATTTTCAGTTACTACATTACTACGGTTGTGTTCATCGTCAGTTGACACCTATTGACAAATGACATTTTAATTTTTATTCATATGTCACGTTTGAATTAAATTTTGCGATTGTAATTTATAAAAGGAATTAATTTAAATTGTATATTCTAACATTTAAACGTAATATTCTTTAGGAAATTAATTAAAAATGAGTGATAGTGGAAATAAAAAAGAGATACGTGTTTGGTGCGATGGGTGGTAAGTGTGCGGCTCCTATTTTTACACATTTATTTTATAAATAATTTTTTAAAATACTTTTATTATATTAATAGGCAAGTGTTTTATATACATTTGTAAGAAAGTAACTCATACTCCGTCTCCTCCGTCTGGATTATCCTAAAATATAATAATTATTTTTTCTACGGAAAATTGCGTTCGTTAATAGTATAACCTTTAATGTTTTCTATAGTCAGACAAAAGCTTAATAGGCTTACGCTTAATTATTCTCGCCAGAAAAAAAATATTCATAACCTTTTAAAAATTGGTTTTGTAGTCAGATGAAAATATTTATGTAGTGGGCTTATATATTATTTTTCACGGCAGAATAATTACATTAGGATGTAAATTTTCCAAGGTAAATGCATATTTTGATAAATTTCACATTTAATTTAAGCAAGTGCTTAAGTGAATAAAATACAAATTACTGATTTACAGCAACCTGAGTTTCCTATGATGTAGGTCCAGAAACAGTTTCACTGCATGCAACTGCAAAAATAATGAAATTACTGTGAAAGTATGTCTGAATCGATTTAAGAAGAATCAATTTAAAACTTATGAATCTTTTTAAATTTAAATTGATTCAGTGTAAAAGAATAAAATCTATTAAGCAGTAAAGCAGTGTGTGAATAAATGTGATTGCAATATGTTAAGATAAACTACATAGTAACAGCCAGTATCATAAGTTCATTGATACATCTTTTTTGAAATGATATTTCTCTTTGATGACAAGCTTCCTGTATGTTTTTATATGTTAATGCATAATAAGAAAAAAAAATGTAGTAAATTTTCATTATTTTTAATAATAATATATATATTTTTTTTGATATTGGAAGGCAAACAAGCAGATGGATTTTCTGATGGTAAAAAATACACGCCGCCTATAGACACCAAAGCTGGAAATAGTGTGTAGCCCACCTGAGACTGGGATGGTTAGCCTATAGCTGAGTCAGTTTACCGGCTACCCTACCCTCCAAATCAGAACACGACAATGACAAGCACTGACACTATTGTGGCAGGAATAAGTAAGGCGGTGGTACCAATCCGGGCGAGTCGTTACAAGGCTCTACCACCTAGTCAATGTCACGGTGTTGGTGACAATAGACCCTGTGCTTGCCTGTTACTTGCTGCCTGGGTGGAAGGCAGTTGACCTATTCTACAACGGAACCCGGACCAACATTGGGAAGAATTTATTGATTAGTTTAACTTAAAAAAATGTTTATTTCAGCTACGACATGGTGCATTTTGGTCATGCAAATTCTTTGAGGCAAGCTAAAGCATTGGGCGATGTTCTTATAGTAGGCGTTCACACAGATGCAGAAATATCTAAACATAAAGGACCGCCTGTATTTACGCAGGAGGAACGATATAAAATGGTGCGTGCCATCAAATGGGTGGACCAGGTGGTGGAGGGTGCACCGTATGTCACTACACTAGAAACCTTAGACAAGTACCAATGCGATTTTTGTGTGCATGGAGGTGGGATATGGATTAATGTAACAATTTTTATTATCTTTTAAATTCTATATGCTGACTCTTAACATAACAACAAACTATTAAATTCTCAATTACTTGACGTTTGTTGGTTGTATTAGCACAATCATTTTTTCTCTCAATTTAATGACAATTCTCAGTAATACTATAAAATGTGCCGCTCTTAGTGTTGACATATAGAATTTACACGGTATATTTATAGTTACTCTAAATCTTTTTTGTTTGTGGAAATGCTAACTTAACATTTTGTGACCGAATAAGGCTATAAACTTAATGAGAATATTTGCATAAAACACATACTTACTATTCCTGATAAATTTAATATGACATTACTCTTTAAATTATATTTTTGTACAAAAATGGTAACTAAAATTGGTTTTAAGAAATGCACAAAATGTAGGCTTACATTTAACTTTTTTTTTTAAGCCAACTCCAATTTAGATGAATAAACACTAATCAATAACATACTACCTGATGCCTATTTAATAAAATAATACCAAATGAGCCTATCAAATTAATTAATTTATTGTAGCCCTGAAAACCAATAGCCATGTCTAGAGAATATAATGTATAGTATGTATAGAGAATAGTATGATAGTTAAAGCTAATATTAAAAAAAATATAAACAAAATATGTTTTATTAAAGAGACAAAGTTGCATAATGTATGTTTTATTGATTCTGTGGTTCCTAAGTTTTTATATACCTAGTTTAATTTATTTGCTAAGCATTAAGATGACTTCTCTAGATAAGTACCTTAGCACCTTTCTTGTCTGCTGCCTTTCCATCCTATGGAAACTGAGACAGGTTATCATATGACAACTTGAAATTGAAGGATTTTCATGCTGATGCTACTGTTCTGTACCCTGTTGCATAACTTGATGAAAACCGATTATCTAAAATTTGGAATCACACTCAGATATACTTTACTTATAGTTAAAAAAAGTTTACCAAAAAAAAATTCACTTTAATAAATTAACTAAAGAATATTATTGTTGCCTCTCGGTTTAGTGTAGTTGGTGTCTGACTTTGTCACAAGGTCTAAGGTTTGATACCTGGGTAGGGCAACTTGTTCTGCGAGTTTTTTTTAGTTTATTTGGAAAGTAATGTTGCCTGAATTTAATTTGTCACTGACATGGCGACAGTCTGTCTCATCACGGGACCTTAATATTGTATGTTTGAAGTAATCATGAGTGTATAATAGTATGTACTCTCTGCCTTCTTTCAGTGATGTAGGCGTGATTATTTATTTTTTTAAAATTAATAGATACAATTTTCTTTTTGATTTAAAATAATCTTAAGGCAACAAACAACTTATCATTTGATACTTGTAAAATAATTATGACCAAAATAACTAAAAGATTTCATCACTTCCTATGTTTTTAAACTTTTGTCTTATTAACCCTGGGGTTTTCCCTGTGTTGGTCTGGGTTCCGTTGTAGAATAGGCCAACTGCCTTCCACCCAGGCAGCTCATAAGAAGCGAACACAGGGTCTATTATCACCAACACCGTGACATTGAATAGGTGGTAGAGTCTTGTACTTGTGGTACCAAACCACCGCCTTACCTATTCCTGCCACAATAGCGTAAGTGCTCGCCACTGTCGTGTTCTAGTTTGGAGGGTAGGGTAACCGGTAAATTTTCTCACGCAAGAGGCTTACCATCCCAGCCTCAGGTTGACAATGCATCATTTCCACCTTTGGTGTCTATAGGCGACGTGTATTTCTTTCTATCTGGAAATCCATCTGCTTGTTTGCCTTCCAATATCATTAAAAAAATCACATAATTAAATGTTACAATAAAAAAAAATAGAGAAAAGGATACATGGCGTAAATCATATTATTAAAATGTATTAGATGTTTTTAATAATAATAATCATCTAGAGGAATAACAGTATGCTGCTTTTTATTAGTTTGCATTGTATTAATTAAATAATTATAGTAATTAGTGTGGGTTTGGGTGTATTAAAGTTATGATAGGATAATATGTCATATTATAATATACATTATATTTATTTATTTTTATGTAATAAAATATTATATTTAAGTGATATTGTTTCAGATGATATAACAGTTACTGCTGATGGAATAGACACATATCACTTGGTTAAAAAAGCTGGTCGATACAGGTATAAAATTATTTTCAATAGCTTTATTACACGTTTACTTGGGTGGCGAGTAAAAAAAAATAAATATTTATTGTCACAAGAAATCTGTACATTCTGCATTACATTTTCATCATTAAAATGATTCCCGGGTGTTTTAGGCTCTGCCTGTTGTTTTAGTCACATTATTGTTGTTATTTTCTATTAAATGTTTTTCTATTAAAAATTGGATCATTAATTTTTTTCATTATCAACTGACAATAAAAAAAATCCGAATGTATTAATTATGGCTTCTAAGCAATAAAAAATATATGTCTGAATGTAAACCATGTAAATGGATGTTTTTTTTTTTTTGGAAAAAACATTTATTTCACATATTTTTCAGTGTTTTTCCAGATCAGTTGCTTATAAAATTATTTTGTTATCTATTTTTTAGGTATTTATATGTATTGGTATTATTGAGAACACCCATAACATAAAATATAATTTGGTTACTTTAGGGTTATTTCTTTATTAACCCTCGTAGCACACTGATGAGCTAGGAGGGTTAATAAATTATTAATTGATTGGTTGTTCATCTATAATGGTTTCTTCAGTGATTCATAGATTATGTGATCATGATAGTGAAATGTTGGAGTTCTAGTTAGATATATCAGAGCATATCTTATCTCAAAGCGTGAACAGTGCTTATGTGCCTCTATGTAGTGCACGCCCCTAATCATAAAAAAAATTACTATATAAGTAATATTAGTATATAATTACATATTATAAAAATAAAGCCACTTTTTTGTCTGTCCCTATGTATACTTAAATATTTACTAAGCAACGGATTTTGATGCGGTTTTTTTAATATATAGAGTGATTCAAGAGGAAGGTTTTTATGTATATAATATGTATAGTATACCCGTGCGAACTAGTCAATAATAACTCATATACATTTATATTTTTGTTATGATTAACCTAAACCATGGTAGGTATATAATTTTCGATATATCTTTCTTAATTTTATATCCTGTGTCATATATTGTGGTCGGTTACCTAATCTAGGGGATTTGACAAGTTCACTAGTTTTTACACAGCGACTGCCATTTGACCTCTGCAAATTTTTTTGATGAAAAATAGTACCGACTCCCGGTTTCGTAGACTGACCGTCAAATGGCAATTTTTTAAGTAGGCGAAAACTTATTGCACTGATAAAAAGAACTACCGAACCAAACTCGGTCGCCCAGGTACTGGTGTTCATATATAACCTATTATTTTCAGAGAGGTAAAACGAACAGCTGGTGTTTCAACAACGGATTTGGTCGGAAGGATGCTGTTGCTAACGCGAGAACATTTCTAGTAATTTTCATTTTGTTTATGAAATGAATTGAAAATTATTTATTTGCCGAATATGTGTTTAAAAGTTGTTACAAAACAAAAGTTTTAATTATATCAACATATT
>DVZL01005552.1:0-11973 GCA_018236625.1 Lasaia peninsularis
ACCTGGCAATTGAACCCGGGACCCCACGTGGCTAACGGTCTTAACAGGCGACACCTGTACCGTTACACCACAGAGGCAAATTTTCAAATCGGTCCAGTAGTAGTTACGGAGAGAAAAACATGATATCGTCTATTATTATGTTATTTTATTCTTAAATATACTGAAATCACATGATTGTATGTGAAGCCATTTTAACAATGAAAATAAAATGATGTAACGCCGACAACATGAAAATAAATCTTCTGAACTTACTAACCTTATGTAACTGAAGTGTTTGAACATTAGTTGTATAATCGAGTCTTAACAGTTATTTCGTAGAAGCTTGAGTCTAAGAGGGTGTTGAGAAAAAAATAATCTAACCTGTACAATAATATTTATAAATTAATTAGTTCATTTTTAAATTAGGTAAATACAGCGAAGAAAATGATTAGGCTACTGTATTTACATATTACCGTATACCGCATTTTCTTATGAATATAATTGTATAGCGATTAAATAAATATTTTAAAGTACTTATCTAACTTAGAATCTACATTTTAAGTTTACGTGTCCATCAGATATTTTTGATAAACTGGTTGTACTACACAATTAAAGGGTTCCCAGTGTTGTTGCAGATCTCTTGTATAAAATACCTATTGCCTTCCTGGCAGCTTTATACGACCATAGAATAGATAGGTACCTACTGGCGTTAGAGTATTGTGCACCAACAACGCCGGCTTGGAAGCCATAATAAATAGTTTGTGCTCTTATCACATAAAACGTAATAGTATATTGAAAAAAATGATAAACAATAATTATGAAACAAGATTATAGTTTTAAATAAAACATTTTAAAAGAAATAGAAATTTGACACATAAATACCATTTACAGAGCTTTGAAAATTACATGATAACTACCTCTTCTCTATGGGTTCTCCGTGGGTTTCAATGGCACAAAAGAGATTACCATATTAAATAAAGAATATTCAGGCCGCCTCTCGTCCTATGAAGTAGAGTTCTGGAGCTTCACAAGCGTAAAGTAACTGTGCACTAACTGCAGCGCCTCTGGCGGCTCGGCGTCACACAACATGTCTCGCAGCACTGGGAATCCATTCCTACTTATTAGACAAACATTTCCACTTCCAACAAACACTGACCTTCAAGTGTATGGCTGTGAGGTCCCCGTCGCTTACTAGTAGATGTGTTATTGCACCAGTATAGTAAGTTAGACTTATTTAATCCTGCATTGATAATCCCGTATTGGTACCACCGTTTTACCTTTCTCTGTCGTTATAATGTGATAGTGGCTATGTCTGAGTTGTTGTCTTCAGGTTGGTATGATAGGACTGAATATAATATTTAATATTTATTTATGAATCTTAAGATATCATGTTAGTTTTGGCAACCTACTGTTAACATCTTAGGTGTTGAAAAACAACATGTATTTCATACGTTTAGGAAATCTAGTATTTTAAGTTCCGTACCCAAAATGTAAGAACGGATCCCTATTACTAAGACTTCATTGTCCGTCTCTTTGTCACCAGGCTGTATCTTATGAAAATTAGCAAGAAAGTCGAAGTTTTCACATATTATTGTTTCTGTTGCCGCTATAACAACAAATACTAAAGATAAGGCCATATAATATATCACGCTTGACCTCTAAGAGCGAAGTGGAAGCAGGTAAAACCTGGGAAAGCTGCTATTATATTACTATGTTCATAGTGTTATACATTTATTTGTAGTACATATGTATGTATAACATTTAATTAATTCACATTAACATACACATTCGTAAGTATATACATACGCCAGGTCCCTTGCGAGGTAGGCAGAGAATATCGAGTGTCAATTAGTGTCACGATTGCTACATACTTGCCCAGCATCATCCACATTTATTACCCTCTTCATAGACCGGTTTCGGTTCGAGCCTCTCGACAATCACCCTCGCATAATACTCGATAGATCAGTTATATGTCATTATATCATACATCTATAAAATGGTAACATTATTAATAATGTTAGCATACATTAAGTACTTATAACAAGGAAACACGATTTCCGCGTTCGCTTAATTATTTTTGATATTTTACTCCTTAAAGTCACTGTCATTTATTGCAGGATAATATTAAAAAATTTAAAAACTGCATGTAATCAATGAATAGAGATCTTGCTGCTCATTCACACATGGTCATGTGATCAGTTGGAAGTTCACACACTGATACTCATAAAAGTAACATTTTTCTCGATATTTAACACTTAGTATTATAATCATAAAGGAAAAAATATCGTAGTTCGAACTTGGTTCTGATGTTTCTAGAAATACAAAAGTTGTTTTTTTTTGTGAATCAAGATGGCCGCTTTAAATTTTTTTTGTGGCTTGTTCTGATTTTTCTTAAGGCATTCAAAACTTACAGAAACGTGTATATCAAAGTTGGCATGTGCTGTGCGCTGTAGGATTATATCATCTAATTGAGATGCTCTACTTTAATAATTACCTATAAAGTGTGCTGCGGTGCAAACTAAAATAAATTTTGTTGCAGTTTGCTTAATTATCTATAAAAAATATCAAAATGAATTTTTGAAAAATACAAGAATTAAAATTATTAAAAAATCGCCTCTGTGATCGGGAGTACTTGGTGTCCGACTTGATGCATGAGGTCCCGGGTTGACTAGAGAGTAGGGCAATTCTTGGAGTTTTTTCAATTTACCTGAAAAACATAATATTGCTTGAGATTGGATATATCATATTTCGACCTAACATGTACTTCTGCCTACCGCTTCGGGAATACGGGCGTGGTGATATTTATTATTTGTTTTATTAAGTAAAATATGACATATATTACGCTCATTTGAGCATAAGCTAACATGATTACAAGTTATATCGTGTTTTGCCATATGAATAGAAAAAAGTAGAGTCAAGCATTGAACCGTGACGCCGCGTCAGAATGTGGGCCGGCGCACGGGGCAAGGTCATCCGTTCTAAACCACCTTGCCTTATGTGGATTGTTTTTAAACGCAACATGTTTTGCATAATACTCTTACATACATGGATGAAAGAATCCATTTAGATATGCACGATTTTTTGCGATTGTAATGAATGTAATCAAACGAGCAATTGCTGCATATATTTATTTATTTCGATGAAATTTGGTACCTAAGAGTTTTTGGGGGTACGAAATCGATCTAAATAGATATAGGTCTTGAAATGAAATTGCGAAAATCACATCATATAAAATGTTGTTGGTAGAGCACTGGTGTAAAAAGTATCGACCCCGATTTCGTAAACTTACAAAACCGGGATGAATGGGGGAACTGGGAAAACCAGATGTTAATTTTGGCAAAAATGCCAAAAAATGATGGCAAAAAAAGAAGTACCGAGCTAAGCTTGGTCGCTAAAGTACTGAAGGTAGTGGTAGCGTAGATCAAGTCAAAGTATTATGTTCAGCTGTTTCTCCTTTTTTGCCCCGGCCTTATTTTTGAAACTCAAAATTTTTATTTGGCAGGACTCACACTTGAAACAACTCATAAAAATGTTTTTTATTCAAAACAAACTCATAAAAAAAACATAAGATGTGGTTACAAATTTAAATCTGACAATTGCTTCACCGAATGAGCACTTGAAAATATACTTATGCTAGAAAAACTTATCGGTACACGGCGGGGAGCGAAGCTAGGCCGCCCAAATGGAAGTCCAAAGCACCAACCAGTAGACTACTGAGGTGCTGACCTCACAGTTTTCACCCTCTAACAACTTCTTTGATGTTTGACGTTTTGTATTGTTATCATCAAAATATTTATTTGTGTGTGTATTTTTCAAAATATAGGTATTCGCTACATAGTATGAAACAAATTCGCTTCTCATTCCTATCTATCCCTATGTATGCTTAGATCTTCAAAACCACCCAACGGATTTTAAAGCGGTTTTGATTCAAAGGAAAAGTTTATATGTATATAACATGCATAATGTACCCTCGCGAAGCCGGGGCCAGTCGCTAGTAGCAAATAAAAAGAACTTCTATATGTTTTCAATAAGCTATTCACAGGAACAGATAGATTTTTTATCTAAATATAGTAATGCTGTCTCTTGCGGTAGGTTATTAAAATGGATGTCAATCAGTCTTATTTCAATCACATCGAAGACGGCTATCGCTCAGCATCAGACAATACGCCTGTCCGTCTGTTATCCTCATATGATAAAAACTTACCAGACAACTTGTCGGATTATCTTTGTTTAATGATACAGGAAACTGCTGTACGTAAAACTAACAATTCCCACAAAAACTGTCCCGCCGCCTGGTGTGAACTGTAACGGTCGAATTCAAAGGTACATAATAACATTATTTAATAGATATTTACGAAAGATAATATAATATAACCATCAGACCGTAGCCGGTGCCAGAATTTGACGCATGATGTCCCGGGTTCGATTTCCGGGTAGTTTTCCTACTAGGCAACTAGTTTTCATCATCAACATAATGATTTCTGTAACATCCTGGGACCTAATATCGTCGGCTAATCGTGGGTGCATAAATATGTCCTCTGCATTCGGGGATATGGGTGTGACAATGTTTACCTCTTTATTAAAAGCTTTTATTTTACTTGCAATGTATGTAAGTACTTATGTATGTTATATTTATCCGATTGAGCTGAAATTTTGTATACACGTTTAGTTCGGATGACAATGCACGGTAAGGTACGTGACGTCAATCTGTGTACAATATAGCGGACAAACCAAGGTGGCGGAATAGTTATTTTTAGTGTACTTCTACAATATGGATATCAAATGAAAGGTCTTGCTGAGAGCAACTCGAAAAATAATGTGACGTCATTCTAAATCCAATATGGCGGACCATGTAAGATGGCAGAATAGTTATTTTTAATGCACTTCTATCTTTCTAGAGCGAGATTCTTCTTTTTAGAGCGTTTTAATAATTAAGTAAGTTAATAATTTTTTTTTACTTTTAATTTATTATATTTTTTCAACGATACGGTCATTTTAAAGTAAATAATAAAAATATCTCAGCAACAATAGTGTCAATGAATATTTATAGGAAACAGAAATGTATATTCTGATATGTATATTACCTAAAGAAATAATATTAAATTTTAGTAACTTTCGAGATATGTAAACAAAAAAATGTGTATAACAGAAACAGAAAAAGTTAAAAGACACCGAAGAAGTAATTGATACATTGCCAACTCAAAGCTTCATACGCAAGTCATTTTACTTTGAAATTGGAATATAACAATGGCGAGAATAGTCATTAAGGATGTTGAAAAAGCTTAGGGAATGACACATCAGGACGAGTTGTTACAAACATTTACAATCTAGTCTGACTGACCGCAGCTGCAGTACAATGAACACCAAAGCCCAAAATAAGACACTAACAATGATAGTTCATTTGCACACCAGAAAATCCAAGTCGGTCGAGCAGAGCTCTGGCTCATAGTCACAATCATAGTGTTAGGAGACCTTTTACGAGTTACTCGACAAGCTGCTAGATAACCATCTTCAAAGGCGGCTGAAATCAATTAAAAAAAATTTAAGAGAGTTCTTTACATTGAGTTGATTCACAGTCTACCTTTTTATTTGTTTATTTTTTTTAGCTGTAAACAATTTCTTGTTAAATATACACACGCGTTTTGTATGATTTTGTTGTTACTTATTTATGTTACTAGTGTACAATAAAGTGTTAAATAAATAAAATAAAAATAGTAAGAAGTTTGCAGTTTTAAATGTTATACGTAGAGTAAGAATGGAGCAATAAAGAAACTTCCTCATTGTAGTTCACTGGCACTGGCGTGGTGGCGCGAGCGTTGGCCGCTGCTGTGTGTCGCGACGGCGAGAGTGACGGAGCTGACAATGCATCCGCAACGGGACTATCGACACAACTAGGCCCAAATACTTAACGTTACGTGGAATTAGCGAGTCGCCTACTTCCCTGGCGAGATTGAATTTTCTACATTGTTAATCTTGAGGTCATTTCACACGATCTGCTCTGATCTCTAAATATGTAAAGCGTAAAAAAACCGTATGTCTGTTCATTGAATGACGACGGTTGAGGGCAAAATTTTCTGAATGTTATTAATTATTATATATAATAAATTGGAGAATTCACGCGATTAGAACGGTATAAAAAATATAAAATAAATGTAGTTACGCCCATATTCTGGGACGGGTAGGCAGAGGTACACCCACGATTATCCGACGATATCAGGTCTCAGGATGTTTTTTTTAAATCTTTTATTTCAAGGGCTTTTACCTTTGCAGGTGTGAAGTTAATAAACTAAATGCTAATATCTTAACAAACAAACTTTTATACATATAAAGTATTAGATTGTGAGGGTTCACAAGAACTTTTCCATAAATTCCCTTGCTACAACTCCATTCGATTGTGACAAATAATTTGTTAAGGCTCCTACATCTAAAGTATTTATTTCATATTTTGCAAACAGTAAACCCCTTATATCAGGTCTCAGTATGTGTGTCATAAGTCCGTTGCTATATCGGCGGCGGCGGTTGCTAAATCGCGTACAGCAACGTTATTTAAAAAAAGCATAAACTGGAAAAGTATATATTATTACAGGGGGTCAAAAACGGCCTGACTTGCTTCGAGAAAAGGATGGTAACGAACCTGCCGTCCGACTTGGCGGGGACACTGCCGTGCCCCCAGATATAACCCATTTTTTGTTTGGTACCCAACATTATATTTAGCGCCTGATTAGAAAAATATGATGAGAATAATTTATCTAATATATTATATAACATCACCGGGTTTACTTCAGCATTTTTAATTAAACTCTCAATCTCAAATTTCTTAGATACACCCTGTAGGACCATAAACTAATCCAGCGAGAAATAATACATCTTAGATATAAAGGAAAACATAGTGATTTAACGCCAAGAAAAGCCACGTGCGGAAGCGAGTCATGTTTATTGGGAAAGGAAAAGACTTATGATAAAATACAGTAAAAAATGTTGAACTTAGAGGTTTAAAACTTGACTGAGCTCGCTAAGGCTCTTTTTTCATTACCTTCATTAAAAAAACTAAGTGGGTTAAGTGGTTGGGCGGGCGGGAGTATCACCACGACACTGATTCCTGCAAACTACAGTACGTCAGTGCTCCACAATTTCCTGCTTCTATCTAGATCGCGGAGTAGCCATACAGCGCAGCATATCAATACTCGTGATATCTATATGATTGTCGGTATTATAGAACGTTTTGTGTTTTAGTCCTGTCTGCGGTTGATATTTTTTGTTATTTATGATTTGTGATAGGTACCCATTTAGTAGGTATATGATATTCGAAAGAAGAAGAAAAATTATATGAAAAAAGTAGATGCGTTCTTTATTTTCAAAATATAATATAAATAAGTGGAAAAATAACTAACTTTTAGCTTTGATGATGCTGAAAAAGCGAAACAAGTTGGTTTAAAAAATAATTTTCAATTATAAATAATATGTGAAAAAGAACATGTGTTTTACCGATTATAATTGGCGTAATGAGTGTTAAAGTTAAACAAGAAGAAAAATCTCCTGATTGAAAGTAGGTGATATAAAACCCGTAAAAACACCAAAGATGGTAAGATGCCAACCTGCGTCTGAACTCTTGTTACGTTCAACGACTACCTTACCTTCCAGATTGGGACGCGATATTGGGGAGAACTGTCGTTATGGCGACAGAAATAAGTTAGACGGAAATACCAATCCGTGTCAGTAATCACAACAGCTCTACTACCTAGCAACATAACTTTACAATCGAATAACAAAAATCTACCTATGTAGTTATATTAAATAAAATAAATACTGAACAGTAATAAAATCCAAAACCGGCCAAGTGCGAGTCGAGAAGGGTTCCGTACCATTTTTATCTATAAAAACGGCACAAAAATCATGTTTGTTGTATGGAACCACTATTTATTTTTATTGTATACTGTTTTTAGTATTTGTTGTTATAACGATAACAGAAGTATATCTGTGAAATTTTAAATTTTTTAGCTATCATGGTTCATGAGATGTAGCCTGGTGATAGACAGGCGGACATCGGAGTTTCAGTGATAGGGTCATTTTAACCTTTTGTGCACGGAACCCTAATAAGAATCGCAATCTCTTAGATGTTTATAATTAAAAATGCAAACACGCAATTTGATGTGATAAAAGTAACATTCAGTCGGTCCGAGGTCCAAACGGTTCGACGACCAAACGGCCCATTGTATTTTCATTAAAGCCTCCTACGTCAAAAGGTGTCTCGATTATATTATCATATTCTGATAACAAGTATTCTTTGTTCCACTTAACCGTTTCGCTGAACACGCATATCTTATTATACTAATTTAGGAATCTACACATTTATAAGAATCGTATTATAAATGTAACATATTCTAGAGTTTGGATATTTGCTTTTGAGGTTAATCAACACATACATATCCTTACGCCGAGTATCTTGCGAGGTAGACAGAGAGTATCGAGATTAATTAACATATTATATTAAATTATCTATTTGTAATTCCTAACCTAATTTATAAGTTCTACCAAATTAACTTAGTCTAAGATTTATTCGCAAACCGAGCTTCTTTGTTTTTAACACTCAATTTACATTAACAACCGTTGTATTCTTATAGATCGAATTATTATAAAACAAATGTTGGTTTCCTTATTCCTCATCAAAACACCGACTATTCTGAACCTGTTCTAAGTCGCGTTATGTTTTTATAAATGTTACACACAAACATGTAACACTATGAAATCAAAATTTATAATTTTAAATTCTTTCCTTGAAACTGCGAATACGTACCTAATTACATGGAACTATATACATGATTAGTGTAAGTTTTATTTTTGAGTTTTACCATTTCTGCTTCTCATTGAAACTGTACGTAACCTTAATGATGATTTTTTATAACAATACCAACTGTCCCTGCGAACTTCGTACCGCTCGCACTTACTGGTATGAATATTAGATTTTAACCAATTCTCAGACCCAACCGACATGCACCGGGACGGAACAGGATAAAAAATACCCCATGGTCTCAGTCTCATGATTAGAGATGGTCTTTATTACAATAACAGATTATAGAACGCGTTATTCTTGCACAACTGATAACGAAATTATTGAATTCTTGCTCATCCTGTTGTTGTTGCTGACTGTTGTTATTACGAATAAAAGTAAGAGAGGTAGTAAAAAAAAGCTTGTCGTGTCTCTGACTACGATTTATACCTTTTACCGTTTGAAATAATGTCGAAATAAGATTAAGAGAGGTGAAAAAAAAGGTTGTCGCTTCTGTGACTACGATGACAACAGTTATTGAAAAATAACACAACAGTATAATTCATTATTGGCATTTAGCCGTCATTGCCACCTCTACAGTTATGAATCTTATTATCTATACAAATAAATAAATGGAGTCTATACAAATAATAAAATGGAGTGTCTGTGTGTAATATAAAAATTACCGCTTTTTACCAAGTGTATATGTATATTTACAAGGTACATATATACCAAAACAACATTTTTTAGAATTGTTGTCTGTCTGTCTGTACTCCTTAGTCTCTGAAACGGCTGGACAGATTTTGACGGGACTTTCATTGCCAGACAGCTAGTGTAATAAGGAACGGCTTAAGCTACATTTATTTAAAATTTAGAAATCTATAAAAAAATCAATTAAATAAAAACGCGGACGATGTCGCGGACACAGTTGAGGTATATAAAACAACTATGAACGAAGTAGATTTTTATGAACGAGGTTCGATTCCCGGTTGGTCTGTGAGCTTTTTTTAGTTTATATGTAAAACATAATATGTAAGTGCCTCTGCCTACGTCCTCGGGGATGTGGTGTGACGGTATTGGTTAATGTTATCTTTATCATTTTTTATAGATAGTAACATAAATATGATGAAACGTCAGTGCCGACAAGAAGTACACACTTCTAATTAACAAGATCGAACCAATCTTCCCTCCGGATATCTGAAGCGATCAGACGTGTAAATAGTCTAAAACCGTACAAATTTTATATTAAAATTATTATATTATATTTATTTTTCGAATTAATCAAGAATATAAAATAGGAGTGCATATCTAGTGCAGGAGTGTCGCAGCCCGTAGTACATAATCATACTGTGAGTGAACAATACTTATATGTTTTAACAAGACAGGTCTACTTATATTGGACGGAAAGCTTTTTTGTACCAATCCATCGCGACCGTCCATCTTTGACTGACCTCTGCAACGGAAAGTAATTGCTCAACTCCTTTGTAATTATAAGCCCCTGGTAGTTGTAATACGACGCTATACTATTATGCCACTAAAACGCACACCGCCTACAACACCCGTAATGGAATCCGCACGTTTAACGGCGCCTAAACTTAATATAGATAAAAGTGCCTCTGAACCGAACTTGACGCCGCAACATGATGTCTATAGTGACTGTTTTGTAACACAGCGACCGAAACGCCAGACTTCTACCAACACAGATGGACAAATGTCCTTGCTTATGTCCGAAATGAAATCTATGTTTGCTGATTTATCTCAAAAACAGGATGAAAAGATGGATATGATATATACTACGATGGAGGAAATAAAAAATCAAAACAGTAACATCAGATCTGCTGTAGAATTTCTATCTAATAAATATGACACCCTTCTACAAGATTTTAACGATCTTAAACATACTAATTCGCAAAATACGGAATATATTCTAACTTTAGAAAACAAAATTGAAAAGTTAGAGCGGAGCTCTCGTTCTACCTGCTTAGAAATAAAGAACTTTCCTATTAAAAAGGGTGAAACGAAAACGTGTCTACTACAAACGGTTACAGAAATAGGAAACATTCTTAAAGTTCCGATACAGTCTCACGAAATCAAAGATGTATTCCGCATTGGAACTAAAAATCCGGATAATAAAACTATAATCGTTGAATTAACAAGTGTCCTCATGAAACAAAAAATTATTTCTTTATATAAAAAATTTAATAAAGTAAATAGTAAACTTAGCACAGAACATTTTAAAATTAGTGGTCCTCCTAAACCGATATACATATCTGAAAACCTGTCTGCGAAGATGAAACGCTTATTTTATCTTTCACGTGTCTGTGCCAGTAGCAATGGATACAATTATTGTTGGATTTCCAATGGCAAAATCTTTATCCGCGAAAGAGATGGGACTTCTCTGCATCTGATAAGCGCTGAATCGGATTTACAGAAATTAGTGAAGCAAAAATGACTAGTTTGCTATTTGTTTGGACTTATTTATGTTTATTTTGTATTTAAGATTTTCGCAAAACTATCTGTTTATTATCTTTGTAATAGTAAAGTTTATATTGCTTTATTAAATATTTGCTATTATATTGTGCTGGAAAGACCACATTGCATTACTCACTTCACACATGAGAAAATCAACCTTTTTTTAAAAAAAATTAAGATCCAGTGCTGATTACTCAATTCTAAAAACTGTTTATTACTCCCTCGCACAGATACTACTTTCTAACTGCATAACAACCTGGGGTGCCTCTGCTAAAATAAGATTCTTCCAGCTGGAAAGAGTCTAAAGAGCTATTCCTACAATTCAATTGTATGAGCTATGGGAAGTCCTGTCTGTAAGAAAATTATGCATCCTTCATACTATTTTACGCAAGCACTCACTTCTACCTTTTAACCCTAATCTTTTTAAAGACAAGATAGGACGTTATAGAGTTTGTGATATTGAGAGGCTTCGTATAGTCTCTTTAAACCGTCAATTTCATTTTATCACTCCTATTTTGTATAACATAGTTAACAAAGCTCTCAATATTTATTCTTTGTCGTTTCGGGAGTGCAAATCGAAATTATTTCAATGGTGTAGAGCTATAATGATGTAGAAGCTTTAATTAAATAATTTTATGGTACCCTTGTATAAGATATTGTATAACTGAAAGTCCATTTTCACACACACACACACACACACACACACACACACACACACACACACACACACACACACACACACACACACACACACA
>DVZL01005553.1:0-11973 GCA_018236625.1 Lasaia peninsularis
TAGTATGTTGACTTTATTTAAAATATTATAACAGGATCATTTTTCCTTAGGACTTTGATATTTTTCCCACTGGACTAAAATGAAATATATAATGAATAAATATGAATAGCGACATCTAGTGTTCGTCGGAAAACAGCTTAATAGAAAATCTCGTTTGTTCTTCAGAAGCCCCTTTAAATATTTATTTTGTTTTGATAGTTATATTGTATTATATGACAAACGGACAGAGTTCGTTGTTACCATTTGTGTATAGAACCGTAAAAATGCTTAAAAGTACACAGACAGACTATAAAAATCTGACCTTTGAGTAATCGATTTATTAACGCCAGCAATTCAGGATTTGGTTTAACTTTGAAAGATAATCTCTCATCAATTTTGTATCAGGAATGTTTGGTATCGAAACGTGTCCTCCATCCAATCGGACTTCGATTTGAATTTCAACCCATTGTAAATGGCGAACGTATACACGAACGTGCTATGACGTCAGCGCTGGTAATTCTAAACCTATTTTAGAACGCTATCGTCTTTCAACACAAATAAAAAAACCGTCAAGTGCGAGTCGCACGAAGGGTTCCGTACCATTATCTGTCAAGGCAAAAAATCAATTTGCTGTATGGGATCCTTTATATATTTTTAGTATTGTTTGTTATAGCTAGGACAAAAATACATCATCTATGAAAAGTTCAACTTTAGCTATTACGGTTCATGAGATACAGCCTGATGACAGACAGACGAAACAGCGGAGTCTTAGTAATAGGGTTCCGTTTTTTAGCCTATGGATACGAAACCCTAAAAAGAGATAAATGACGTTTAGTCCTGTCTGAATAGTCTGTATGTATTTCTACAGACGTTTAGTAATTTTACTGCATATAAGAGGAACCCATAAAATTAAAACAAATACAGTGTCCTTATTTTGAACTATTTGAAAATAAAATAAATAAATATCATCACGCCCATATCCCCATAGGAGTAGGCAGAAGTACATACTTATGCACCCACGATTAGCTGATGATATTAGGTCCCATAACGTGACAGATGGCAAGACCAAATTAGAAAGTCAATATGGCACGGATTACATTATTCATCGTTTGGTAGAACTTATCATAGTAGTTTTAATATAATAAAAACCCAGTTTCGATTTCCATTCTCGTCCTGGAGCTATCCGAGTTCCGTTTTTCCTCTACTTATAAGATTAAAAAACAATTATATATTTCCTCGCCTTTCTCAAGTTACTGATATACCTACATACAAACGGGACAAACATACAAATTAATGTAACCTAAAGCAAGCAAATTATATGCTTATGTTATGGGTTCTTTATGTGGGTGTACACATAGAAATACTTCATAGATACCAGAATAAATTTCATAAACACGCCAACCCGGTATCTTTGTACATCACACAAATTGCCTGCCCCCGTCGGAAATTGAATCCGACCCTCGCGGTCAGTGGTTTTGGGCATGCACGCTAACCCCTCGACCAACAACGCATGCGGTTTATTACAGTTTTACTGCACTTAAATTGTTTATTTATTGATAGTGTTATTTAAAATTTACCACTATTTTAGTGAATCGAAATGAATATTCACGGGCTGGAATAACTATTAGATTATTTGAACTCGTGCATTGGCTTTTTTATCTGATTTTATACACACGAAAAGCAATATCCATTTTCAAATCTCATTTTTTTACACTGATAAGGATTGGAAGCGATTCAAAAGGTATATGGGTAATAATAAAGTTTGATCTTGAAGAGTTTATCATAATATACGGATAGGCCAGGGGTCTTTGTTTTCTAACAATACAAGTTGTCCCGGCAAACTTCGTACCGCCCGCATTTAGGGCAAGTATATGATAACCTATGCTTAAACCCAGCAAGTATACCTACGTATAAAGTTTCATGAAAATCGGTTTAAACTTTTTTATCTACACATAATATACTACATATACATACAGCCAAATTACATGGAAGTAGCATATTTTTCTTTGATTATCCGTCGTTTTAAGCTTGTATCCTTGACCAAAGTAAATGATAACTACTTTAGGTAATTGTAAGCCCTTTAATAATATATGACATAATAATATAATGGTCCCATACAATTCCTTTGCAATAAGCCTTTCAAATACTAGTAGTAGGGGAGCCGAAGAGGGGATTAGGGGAGTAATTTGGGCGCGTCAGATTATGATATGGTAGATACTTTGTACCATCGCTAAATACCGCCTTACTACTTCCTGCCACAATAGCGTCAGTGTTTGCCATTGTCGTGTTCTGGTTTCGAGGGTAGAGTAGCCGGTAAATTTACTCACGCACGCAGCGTACCATCCCAGCCTGAGGTTGGCAACGCACCATTTCCACCTTTGGTGTCTATAGGCGACGTGTGTCTCTTACCATCAAGAAATCCGTCTGCTTGTTTGCCTTCCAATATCATAAAAAAAACACCTCCATTGCATGTATTATGTAGAATCTTTATATAGAGCGGCTGGGTAGGGAAGTCTGTGTATTTTTTGATTTGAAAATATACTCGAAGACGTCAGACGCGAGGTTATTACATGCCAATAAATAAATACTTAAATAACCTTATAATTTGACCGCGACAAAAAGGAGTAGGACGATCAGAAACTTTCATAAAACAAGTTATCTGTATTCAACAGCCGTTACGGCATACTGGCCAATAGATAGTTGGTCTAACGGCGAGGCTTGGGTACGATTACCGACGGGGACAGGCATTTGTGAGGTGAACATAGATGTTTGTATTTCCGGGTCTGGGTGTTTATAAATTTATCCTGGTATCTATTTAAGTATTTCTATTTATTAGTATCGTTGTCTAACACCCATAACACAAGCATTAAATTTGATTACTTTGTGGTTAGATCAATTTGTGTAATTTGTTCTGTAATATTTATTTATTAATACTATTATTAATTTTTCCACGATCGAGGACTCATTAGGCATATACGTACACTATAAATATCTGAAGAGCTTGCGTAGGATCAAGTGTCTGTAATTTTTTTACTCTTATAGACTCACCCCATCGCTATAATTATTAAAAATGATACATGGCCTTTTTCACTTTCTAATCAACAAAACCCAATATAAGTCCCCTGCTCGAGTGACTACACATTTAGCTTACTGGGCTCCTCCTTACTATAAATAGATTTAGAACTGTTTCAGCGATTTTCAATTGCCTTCTGAAGTTAATATAATTCAGTCAAACGCGATGACCCTCCGATTGGGAAGCGCTAACAGGAAATTAAGATGCTATTTAATTTAGCTGCTTGGTTGTACCTATCTACATGGAAGTATGTAGTAAAATAACCGCTTTTTACGAAATTAATATTAGGTATCTATGTTTACAAAATACATATACAAAAACCATTCTTTTTGAAATTTTTATCTGTCTGTCTGGTGGTACCTGCTAATGACTGAAACGCCTGGACTGATTTTGACGGGACTTTCACTGGCAGAGAGCTAATTTAATAAGGAACGGCTTATGTTACTTTTATTTTGTTCATGTAATATTAAAATAAATGCTTTGGACTAAATGCTAATTTATTATTTTGTATGTCTACATACAAGGTACTTATACCGAAAAAGTATTTTTTTTATTTTTATCTATCTGTCTGTCGTACCCATTAATCTCTGAAACGGCCGGACCGATTTTGACGGGACTGTCACAGGTAGACAGATAATTTAATAAGAACAGCTTAGGCTACTTTTATTTTAGAAATCTATAAAAAAAACAAAAACACGGATAAGTCGCAGGCACAGCTAGTATACTAATAATTCTAGATAACAACTTGGGAAATACGAGCACCGAACAATTTCTCCACAATGTATAAATAGAACGAATCCCGTCTGCAGCAATCCCGGTCTGATATAAAACTTATGATTTTTCACTCCACTGAGCTAAAATAATGTCGTCGCCAGACTGTATTCTTTAAGGCAAACTTTTGAAATCGAAGCGATGAAGCGCCACAACAGCATCATAATATATATTGAGGATCTCTACCATGAGTTTTTAAAGGAACATTATTAACCAACATGAAAAGGGGGGTTTTCTTTTAGTCTGTACGATTTAATGCTATTTTAGGGTTCCGTACCTATTGGGTAAAAACGGAACCCTATTACTATCCGTCTGTCTGTCACTAGGTTGTATCTCAGGAAACGGGATAACTATAGTCTAAATTTTATTAAAATACTAAAAAATATAATAAAATAAATACCTATATAAAGTATCTTCCATACAACAAGCGAGAACAATGTTTAGGACAATTGGTTTAGCGCACTTTGAAATATTACCTAAAATTCGTGATAAATGGAAAAGCCTTCTTTGTAATCTTCTAATACAGCATACACTAACCTTTACTACAACTGCTGCTGCCATAACAGTGTTCGGTGTTATACTGTACTGTACAATCTGGCCACGCGGAAGGGTTCCGTATAGAATTACACCAAATAACACTACATTTTACATTCATTGTGTTAGTTTACTTTGAAGTGAATATGTTACTAGATGTACCTACAAATAATATATCAAGCGACTACTCGTTGTCTTTATCGAGATTTAAATATGGATAGCGACATCTATCCGCCGCATCGAGTCGTTCTTTGTATTGGAGTACCTTTAGTTATTTTATTTAAAGTATATTTTAGTGTTTGTTATTATAGCGGCCACAAGAAATACATCACCCGTAAACATTTCAATTGTAGCTATCACGGTTCACGCTGGTTACAGACTGACAGACAAATAGTAGAGTCTAAATAAAAGGGCCCGTTGTTAATGTTTATTCTTAAAATTTGTATTGTATTATACTATACTGTAGCGATTATACTTTGTAAAATATAGTACGAGTTCTATGACAGGTGTCAATTAATGAGTCTTGTGTCATAATGACATCTCGCACGCTTAGAATTCAGCCATTTTGACGCACGCGATTGCGATCTGTCATAGGACTCAATGCTATATTTCACATAGGAAATAATGAACAAAAGAACAGGCGGCGAGTATTACTAATACCAGATAACCCATCTTACTTTATTAAAGTCCTTTATTCCCGAGATTGGATTGGTGCCCAATATGGCGACGGACTTGCCACCTGTCACATCAAGGGACCTAATCTCGTTGGATATGTACATAAACGATTTAAAATCAATTCAGGTTCCACTATTTCGGAGCTAAATTTATAGCTAGATATTCATATCAAGCAACACAACAAAAGGTTAAAGCCTGATCCAATTTAGAGTTTATATTTGAGTTAGCTTCGTGTTAGCATTCAGGGTTGATGCTGTATTCAGATTTTTAAATAAAATATAAATATCGTCACGCCCATATCCCTGAAGGAAGGTAGGTAGAGGTAATAATGCACCCACGATTAACCGAGGATAATTTACGACGATTAAGTCCATTGCAATATTGGGCACACATACGAACTTAGACAACGTTATGTTTTTCATACGTTGGTTTTCGTACAACTGGTTGCCCTACATGGGAATCGAACCCGGGACCGGGAAAAGTCCAACACTGGTTACACTTGAACACAGAGGCGATTAATAAAATATACTGCGCTATGATGGGTCTCGTTGGTATAAATAAAACAAATAATAGCGAGTCAGTAAATGTCACTCATATAAAATATATTTCCATTTTAAAATATACAAATATACATGTCACAAAATAGTTTTTTTATTAATATTAAACTAATTGAATAACAGTAATTGTATCCATATTCCACATTGACTTTTCATGATATAAAAGTGTTATATTATGAAACAAGTTTGAAAATTTTGCAACATAAAAAATAATGTTCTCAACTAATATTTTGTATTATCTATGATCACATTTGTACATGTCAGTGAATATTTTAAAAAATGTTAAATCTAAACAAATAAAAAAAATTGGAGTGTCTGTATGTAATATTAAAATAAATGTTTACAAGGTACATATACCAAAATAACATTTTTTAGAATTTTTGTCCGTCCGTCTGTCTGTCTATCTGTCTGTCTACGTCGCGGGCACAGTTAGATTACAAAGTATTTAATATTAACAATAAACGAAAAAATATACTAAATATATACCTTCCAAAGCAATCTGAATTTTGAACTCGCACTAATTCATTACATTAGTAATAATTATTGTATCAAACTTCGATATTTTGCTTTTTTATTCCATAATTTAATAGAAAAAATATACAAAAAAACTAATAACTACCTTATACATCAATTTATTTCATCAGTCCATTTTTTACAATCTGTATAGATTTTAAGATAAAACATTTATAAATAAGCGCATTCGTATGGAGGGAGGCAAGAAGATAAATCATTTATATCTTCTTTCGAATATATCTGAAAAGATATTTACTATTCATTATTACATATTGTTAAGATTGAAAGATGAAAGATAGATAATATCTAAGGATAGTGTCAATAGAGAGAGAAGAAAGTAACGATGTGGAGGAAGCTAGGTAATTATGTAGGAATACTCACTGCCTAGACCCGTAAGGACCTGGCGTGAAGATATTATGTTGTCACCATACTGCCAACTAACTGGCAACTATAGACTACATACACATCACCCTCCCTTGTGCCGCACAATCGGGTAAAACGACTGCACCTATGACATCGCTAGCTGTTGGCCGAGTTGGCAGCACTCTTGCTCATCAGCTTGGCGACCATCTCTTGTACTCTCTTCATCTCCTCCAGTTGTGTGGTGACCTGGTACAGTCTATTCTCTCGCTCCACTACTGTTTTCTCCAATTGCTTGATCATCTGTTTCCAACATTTTTACATCATCAGTAAACTATAACCAGTAATATTTTTTAATAAGCAGCATTTTGAAATGAAAATTATTTATTTTCCGAATATACGTGTGTTAAAAAGTTGTTACAAAAAAAAAGTTTTTATTCATACCAACATATTAACCAGAATATGGTGTGCAAATATTTTAACACATATCATATTTCTTTATTCATTTTAAAACTATATATAATATACTAATTATCTTATTTATTAGACTGCCTCTTTGGCCGAGCTTTAGTTTAGGTTATCTCTACTCGCCTAAAGTTACCAACAAACCGCGAGGCTCGGGTTCGATTCCCGACGGGGACAGACATTTGTGTGATGAACATAGATGTTTGTATTTCCGGGTCTGGATGTTTATTAAATTTATTCTGGTATCTACTTAAGTATTTCTATGTATTAGTATCGTTGTCTAACACCCGTAACATAAGCATACAATTTGCTTACTTTGGGGTTAGATCAATTTGTGTACATTGTCAATGGATATTCATTATTATTATTTATAAACATTATTAACTTCAAATCATCTCCTTATACTTCCACCTTTTAATAAACGTAGACCTAAATGTCAAACATAGTCGTGATCATCAAACAAAATGTTTGCCATGAACAATTTTTTGCTTGTTTTTTGATCAAGGAAAAACTTTGAAACAACTGAACAGATAGTAATAGGACTTTCAATGGAAGAAAGATGAGGTAGTGGATCTAAATTTGATCCCGGATTTCATAATATTGCAGAATATGTAGTTGATAAAAGTGCTTTTGTTCTCGTATGTAATATTAATGTATTTTGAATATAAGAATTTATTAACTATAAGAATAAAATTAATAATTTTCAGCTACATTCCGATTCAGTGGTAAATGTTAGAATTATATAGACGCATCAAAAAAACCGCTTATATGGTCTGTGTGAAATAAAATATTATCTATTAAAAAAAATGTTACATTATCTCTGGCATCTATATCCTTCCGCAGTGTTTGTTCGCTGACGGCAGCTTCTTCCAATTTCTTGTCCCTTTGTTTGACGCGCTCCTCGAACTTGATCAACACTCCTGCCAGTTCACCATTCTTATTCGTCTAGAAGATACATTCAATTGAAAAATAATTAATTGACACTCATAAAAATATTTAACTTAAGCAACTCTTTCTTCTACATATAAGCTTTATCCAATTCCAAGTATATTATGATATCGGGGTCGTCTGCCTAATGTAGAAGATTTAACAAGAGGCACGAGTATTTACACAGAGCGAATGACATCTGACCTCTGCAACCCAGAAGGGAAACTAGGCCCAATCCTAGATTAGGTCGGATTCGGATACACGAATACGGGGTTCCTCAAGATATTTTCTTTCAACTAGAAAATGTATCGACATATCAACATTCCCGCTAATCACCATTTGTCGAAACATTCCATTTAATTTTAACAATTATTTTATACACATTTCAAATATCAATTATCAAACACAATTATTATCTAAGTTTTCACATACAGACAAGATTGCAGACTGCTTTTTACATTTTGCACAAATACTTGTAGAAAAATGTGTAATGTTTCCTGTAGGCTCGTATATTTATATTTTTTATAGCTTGGAATGGCAAAAGTAGGGTGTCTTTCCTAAAAAGTAGTCTTCCCGATAGTAAGAACTACACATCGACTATAAACACCAAAGAAGTTAATCCCTTTACATCGCGAGTCTGGAACTTTAAGCCAGACTAATTACGTATACCGTTTATTGTTCTCTCGAAACTGAAACATGATAACGGCGAAAACTGAGGTTGAGGTATAAATAATATTCAAATAAAATTGCATGTCATACCAAATTCAATATAATTCGAGCAGAGATATCTCCGATTAAAGAAAACAAGGTGCTATTATTTTGCACGAGGTTGCGTAGGTAGTAAAATAATAAATACCTGTTGTTCCAATTTCTTTTGTAAGCTTTTGTTCTCGTTCTCAAGACATTTCAGCTTTTCTTCTAATTCCCTTTCGCGAACCTTCATATTGTTTTCTATTGTCTGAAAATGATAATTTAAAATATCAGTTTATAAACTTCAGCTACATTTTTTAACTAATTTTATATGGTCACCTAATATATCACTTTTAAAGCTAAGATTACTCCGTAATAAAAATCAAAAACCAGCGACATCTATCGCTACAATATTGAATGGTTAATACTTATTATTACAGCGCCCCCTAGTGTTCCCTTAACAAAGCTAAGACATACTATAATGTATGATAAAACATCAGTTCAATAACAGATGGAGTAAAAATTAATACCGCTATTTGCGCCTGGAATTCATTGTGTAATTTTTCTTTTTGATTTTCTTTATCAAGTCTCTCAGCGGCAAGTTTCGCTCTAAAGCCACGTAAAGTTGTTTCCGCATCTTCCAATTGTTTAATGAGCTCTTCACTTGCCTTTTTATTCCTAAAAAAATTCAAATACTTGCATAAATGGTAAATATATAAAGTAGTGTAATCGTAAAACAGTATAAATACACGAAAAAACTATTTATATACCTACTTGAAAAAAATGTATGTGCTATTGGAGCACTTATACGCCTAAAACATTTTTTTAGGAATTCTCGTCTCATTTTTTTAATGAAATAGTGTTTTGTTTTAACTACTTCAATAAAAAATAATTTAACCATAATTTACATAAATAAAATGGAAATAAAAAATAAAAACTAAATAAAAAAGATGCATCGGCCGGGAATCGAACCCGGGCCGCCCGCGTGGCAGGCGAGCATTCTACCACTGAACCACCGATGCCTGTTAAAAAATGGTAAAATTATTTAATACATGTCAAACTCAAATAGTAAGTAAATAAAAATAATACATTCCGATAATTTGAAGCTAAAATATATTAAAATTAGCTGTGCCCGCGACTTCGTCCGCATACAAACAGACAGATAGGCATACGAAAATTCTAAAAAATACTATTTTGGTTTACATACACATGCATTTATAAACATACATATTATTAAAAGTTGCATCAAGTTAAAAGCGGTTATTTTAAGTAATATTACATACACTCCAATTTATACACTCATATTATTTATTACACATATTATTTTTGTAGAAAATTATTTTGGATCTTGTGGGACCTTTTTTATTCTATCTATTTCTTTTATCTTCCTTTCGTTCTTATTGAACAGGCTAAGACCATTGGCCACGCTGCCTCTTATGTCTGTATGCATGCTATCATCTGTATGCTATTGTAGTATATATTATATCCTTGTTAAGTTTAGTGCTGTTAGGGATTTAGGGAATTAGGAACGAAGGGTACGCTAGTTCACCCCAACATAGAATTACTCTCGCACCACGACGCTCTCACAGACTACTATAATCAAGACTTTTGACACACCTGACTAATTATATATCCACTCCTGGTGGACGGTGAATTTGGTACAGTTCCCTTATACTTTTGTAGATAGATGTATAGATACCAGAATAATTCGGCCAATGACGCGAAGGCCGTTGTTATCTTATTTGTTAATAATGTAAGTGATTATTTGTTTCGTCGTGTGACCCGACGCAAACACGCAACTTCATATTCTTTGCAATAAATTGAGAAATAAGTCCTATTACTTTCTATCCATGTCTTAATCTCGCTTCCCTGTCGAAGTAGGAATAAATTATACATCTTTTATGTTTAATGGTTTTTTTACAATTGTGTACTAAATGCTAAGAAATAACTCGATAAAATCCCAGATTGATGAGGAGATTGATGTGTTCTGGTACCAGAACCTCATCAATCTGGGATTTTGATACAGAGAGAAATAACAATCAATACTGCCAACTACGAAACAATGAAATAAGTTCAAATAATAGAATATTGTTTCTCTGCGTTACCTGATTTTCTACGTTTTTATACCTGTGTGCTATCTGGAAATTACACTCCTAACAACGGTTAGTCCTCAATATTGTACCTACATGTATGTCAATAATGAGGCTGGCTACGTCATACTTTCCAGACCGCCTTCTTTTACTTTTCCAACTTTACGAAACTGGCAGAAAGAAAGAGTAACCAGTTAAAAAAATAACTACATATTCGATAAAAATCGTTGTTAGAAGTGTATTTGATAGAGTCTTATGGGTTCTTCTTAAAGTAATGAAACATTGAACACTATTGTATAATTTAATTATTTACAAACGTAAAAAATATAACAATCCAATATAATATTATTTTAATTAAAAGGCAAAAGACATTTTAAAAGTTAATTATTCTGAAAGAAATTACAGCTGAAAGTTCAAACGTTTATGACTCAAAGGCGACTTTATTTTTGTTCGGATTTAATTTGTGTAGATTGAAAACTGGCATGTTTGTATGACGCGAGCTTAAATGTAGAGGAAGCAAGGCAAGTATATAAGAAACTTGACAATTTGGATATTATATTCTTTTAATTATTAAAAATAAAAAAAGTAAAAATAAACTTATTTAAGTCAGACGTTTTTATTGTAAACAGAAAAATGTTGAAGATAAATGTACCTACTAAAAGCTAAAAAATATTTTGTTGAGGATTCAGTCACGGTTACCAATATAATCAAAATAAAGTAACTCAAAACCTACTCACTTTGTGGAAATATCTATGTTCACATAAATTCCGAAAGGCCTACTGTAAATACTAATGACAAAGGATGACGTTTTGGAAATATATAAATTTTAAAAATATGCATTGATTAGACTAAAATAAAATCAAGGGGCACGCCCAATATATTCAATCGTCGACCAGTATTCGTTTTAAAGTACCTAAGTATAACACGGCACACCACAAGATAATAACGACGAATTTACCATTTGCGCACAAGTACAACAAGGCGGCCATCTCGGATCCATAATAATACATAGAATATATTATATGTATAATTGTACTGTCACCGGAATTAAAGGCGTATACCAAATTTTACATCAATTGGTTGACGGGAAGAGATTGAAATTTCAATTACTAAATTTGACTCACGAACAAAAAACAAACGGGGTAGGTAAACCAAATAAAACCGTTTAATAAAAAGCATAAAAAAATATTTCAAAAGATTGAAATGATTGATTGGAATGTGCCTGAAGTGTATATGGGCCTGTCACCTTATCACGTCATGGCGCGCTCTACTAGTACCTTGGTTAATTTTTTTTTTTGATACGGACTAACTTGTTGCTAACCGAGTGGTTCTTACAACT
>DVZL01005554.1:0-11973 GCA_018236625.1 Lasaia peninsularis
GCTCAAGGCTTTGCAATTTTTTGTCGGTCAGAGCGGCGTCACCAATAAGCTTCTTAGCTCGTTTTTCAATCGAATCCGAAGCTGCCAGCTGATATTTGGCTGATCCATCCCAAAGGTGGCAGCAGTACTCCATAAAAGACCGAACTTGTGCTTGATACAGGTTTAACAATTGTTCCGAGTTGAAGTACCGTCTGTCCCTGGAAAGAATGCCCAACTTTTTTGTAGCGGTCTTTGCTTTGGACTCGATGTATTTCCCGAAGTTGAGGTTGGGTGACAGTTCAACTCCGAGAAGCTGTAAGTTGTCCGTTATTTCTACAGATACATTCCAAATATCACGTCCAACTGTAGTCAGAAAAGAGGTAGAATTTCAATTACTGAACTTGAATCCAAACAAACAAACAAACTGGACAACCAGCAAGTTAAAAAACCGTTTAAGAAACAGAGTATGGCAATATCTCAAAGTTTTAAAAATTGACATATTCCTCGTGACAAATGACAGTCGACACTCAACAGTTGACATTTTCTTGTCAAACACACTGCTGACATTGCAATACAAAAAAACAATTACAAATTACAAACTTATTTTATTTAATTTTTAACAGTTTGTAAATGAAAATCATATTCGTTATTGTTAAATAAGAATATGGGCATAGAAAACATGCGTCGTTGGCCGATGTACATTTTATTTGCGTTATGCATTTTACTTACCCTTTCACTTTTGAACAGTTGGAGCTTAGAAACAGAATTACAATTAAGAATTTCCGAATTAAGTACTCAATTACAAGAATGCTCTCGAGAGCAAACACAATGCATGGAAGATTCTCTAAAATATCAGCAGCAGAGGGATCAATATAACACTAAAGTAAGTGATCTATTAAGTCAAAAAGTAAAAGTGGATTACGATTTAACTGAATATAAAAACAAAGCTTTAAAGTTTGAAACTCAAGCTAATAGCACTCTCGTAGATTATGAGCTTTGTAAAACAGAGTTGGAGTCTTTGAAAAATTTACAAGTTAGTAAAACAGCTATATTGGATACTTTACGATTAGAGAAAGAAACATTAAATACGCAACTTGAAGATAGAAAATCGAAAATAGACGAATTAGAAAAAGAAGTACTAAAGTTAAAGTCAGCGTTAACAACTAAAAGTGCTTCTTCAAATGTTTCATTGACCTCCAAAGTGACACCGGCAGCGCAACCTCCAAAAATAAGTTCTGCTTTGAATATTAACAATCCAATCAACGAGCCTGTAATAGAAGATAATGCTAAGGAGGATATAGAAGACCCAAGTGCTCTGAACAATAATGATTTTGAACAAAAGTAATTATTTATTGATATAAGAAGACATAATAAGAGATTTAAAACATCTTATAAGTGATACAAAGTAGAATAGTTTCAAATCCATGTCTTTTAGCCTATATTAAGAATTTTATTTGTGTTTTTTAAAACACCTAAAGTTTGATTGTGGTATAAAATAGGTCTTACTATTTTAAACTTAAGCCCCTTACAAACACATTAAATGTTGGCTTGGTAAAATCAATGTTCTTGGCATCAACTTTTATTTGAAATATTCTATATTGTTCATCGTTGGCGCTTGGTGAAACTTCCATATATTCATTTTTTTAATTAGAAAACACATGTACTTTTTCACATATAAATGTATAATAAATGTTTATATTCTGTAACATCAGCAGTAACACTGACTAATCTATGTTTTGAGATTCTTGTTTCAAGGAGGTCAAAGTAAGAAGAACATAAAATGTTTTTTTAAACAAATTTAATTATTATACAACATTAGAATAGTTTCTGAATTTCAGTTATTTATGAAACAATAATATGATTCTTATAATTATAAAATTTAAAAATTATTGGACCCCTTAATATAAGAAAAAAAGAGTATAAAGAAAAACAGAGAATTAACTGTATTTTAGGGTTTAAAGTTTTTATTTGTATTATTTTTTGTGTACCTTTTTTATATTTCAATCAATTCCCATAGAAAATTCCAGCTGTAGATTTTTAATTTTACATTAAAGTTGTAAATTTTATGACTTATAAGATGTTTTACAAATTAGGTTTCAATAGCTACAAATACTAAAAAAATCATTAAATATTTGTAATATGCATTTAATTTCCCATACTTATAACACCAACTGAAATTTCTGAAATTAATTTAAATACCAAAAAAAATTTAAACACCATGAAGCTTATCCTATCCATAGAGTGATAAACTTTTGTATTTGTACACAAATAAACTAGATATGGCTAGTTTATACATCATTCATATATTTAAAATAGTTAATTATTGAAACTTTCTTGCAACTTTATCATATCATATAATTTTTTGAGTGCAACTCATCAAAATTTCAGTTATGCAGTCATATATTATTTTGATATTCAGACTAAAAATTGTAGGCACATATAGATTAGATCATAATTAATAAGATCAAGTGTTGCTCTGTGGAAATCCATTTTTAAACTATAATCAAATTGTTATGTTGTAAAGTCCTGCAAGCCAGACACACTATTTACTCTTAACATATGTTTAGCTTCCCAAAGCATCTTCAGGAGAACTAGGAGCACCCCACTACTGTGGAGCTAGTAGTACTGTAGTGCAGTTGTGGAGTAAGAGTAAAGTGTGTGTATAGCTTGTTCAAGTTAAGTTCAAAGGATTTTGCAAAATAATAATTTTATTTATATCAATTGGAAATTTCAAAAATAGTAATTTTTCACTTTTGTGACATGATATTTGGAGAATCCTTATATGTGATTTTGATTCAAGTGAATGACGAATAGGTATCAAATTTATATAAAATCCTATGAAAATATAACCCTACACAAAATAGCACCCCAATGTGAAACATTCAAACTCAACACTTCCTTCATATTGAAATATTAGTATTAATAGAAAATGGAATATTAGCACTTTTTTCCATTTATATCAGACTAGTAGTATTGAGAAAGTGTATTAATTTTAGAAAAAATTAAATTTACTTTATTAATTTTCTTAGATATTATTGCTATATTATAAATTGATTATAGGTACTTGATGATTGATCAGGATGTATTGTGTTTTTACTACATACACAAGTATTTGTCACCATGTGTTGAATTTGGTAACATGGGTATTGTATATACAAAAACATAGCCGGGGAGGGTAAGCTGTCCTCTGTAGAGCATTGGTTGTTTGCTGGTATTGCTGACTAGCTTCACGCTTCTTAAAACACATAAGAAAATAATAAGACTGGCTTATGAAATACAACCATTGTATGGTTGTATTTCATAAGCATTCTATGATTTTTTTGAGAATCCTGACTATGCCCTTGCCTATATTATATACCTACTACCTATAATTTTCTATTTTATATTAATAGTCGTAGGGACATGACACCTGTTAAATAAGAATGTCATAGTTTTTGAAAAAAACAGCACATGAAATAGAAAATATATAACATTTCTTGTTCCAGTTTTAGATTGCCACAAGCACCATTCTATAACATTAATAAAATTATATTATCATATCATCCATAACTAAAATAAATTCCAGTGATAAAATGTTTACTATTTTAAGATTCCCCAATAGTGGGGCAATTGAGCCAATTATGTATTTGTACTGGTATACCACATTAGTACATATTTGTATCAGATGTAAACCATCTAACTAAATGTACACATCACATCACATTATGTAAGTACAAAAGGAATGTTTTTAATGTTTGTGGTTGCCATATTTTAAAGATGTGTTTAACAAACTAATTTTGAAATTGTGAAAAGATTTTTTTTATTAAAGAATTAATATTGCCATGTTGGTGCCACTAGATTTAGATCTGAGTTTAGTTATGATTTGCTCAAATTTGTTTATGAAGCAGACATTGGCAGTAAAAAGTGCATGCTATGTAGCTAGCTAATTTTATATTTTTATTGGATGGATTATTATTATGAAACAGTATTTAGCTGTTGGGTATTGTAGAAATATAAGTTTTGAAAGTTAATTATATTATTTGACTGATTAAAAATTGATAAAACATGTTTTTCTATTTAATTATTCTGGCACAAATCCTGAGCCTGACTACCATATTGACAAGTAACTGTGTAATTTACAATTTAGTTTTATTAAATCATACAGAAATAAAAAAACGGCTAAGTGCGAGAAGGAATCGTACCGAATATATTGTCTATAAAACAGCAAAAAAAAAAAACAATTTTTACACATATAACTTTATTGTAATTGTTTATTTTAAAGTCAATGTGTAACTACATATCCTGATAATATATCGAGCGTATAAGTGTTGCTTGTAATCTATATTTAGAAAGGAAAGTTGTGTTTGTTACACAATTTATAACTCAAGTACAGCTGAACCAACTTCGCTAAAAAATGGTGTGGAGGTATCTTAGAAGTTAGTCTACCTTAGAAGTTAGAACCAGGAAACGGATATAGAATACTTTTTACCCCATTCAGTTCACATGAAATGTAGTGTGCATATCGGGTAGGTCTTTGGTCAACATCTACTTTCATACCCTATGTGCAGGTGGTACCAAGTTTGCCGGGACAGCTAGTATTAAACTAAACGCTTTTAACTAAATGCATATTTGTATAGGGTAGGTAGGTACATGATATACATATAACAAAATAATAATTATTACAATTTTTGACTATAAGGCTGTTTGTTTCGGTTAATCTCTGAAACGACTGGTCCGATTTTGACGGGACTTTTACTTCCAGATAGTTTATATAATAAAGAGTAACTAAGGTTACTTTTATTCGCTTCGCACGGGTATACTATACATGTTATATACATAAAACCTTCCTCTTGAATTACTCTTATCTACTTACTTAAGAAAACTGCAACAAAATCCGTTATGTAGTTTCAAAGATTTAAGCATACATAGGGATATAGGGACAGAAAAAGCGACTTTGCTTTATACTATATAGTGATGTATAAAATAAAAATTATTTAAAACGCAAACGAAATCGTGGCCACGGCTAGTAGGAAATATAGTTTTAAATACTCGTATTAGATAAACATGACACGATTCCTTATCGTTGTAACATGCGTGAATAATTTGAAATGCTATAAACTGTATATCATGATTAATAAATCATGATATTATAACCCTTAAACCGCAAGTAGTGGTCCCGTGACCAAGTAGTCCGCAACTTTACCTAACAATAAAAAACATCGTTACGCTCATATCCCGAAGAGGTAGACAGAGGACCTACTATTATGCACCCACTTTTAGTCGATGATATTAGGACACATGATGTAACGGGTGGCAAGTCCAATTCTAAGAAATTTTATGTTTTTCAGGTAAACCGAAAGAAGTCATAGAACAAATTTCACTACCCGTGATTCGAACCCGGGACCTATGTGTTTAAGTCAGACACCGATTAAACTCGACCATAGAGGCAATAAACTAAACTATTCCATAGCCCTGTTTTCTATTTTCCCTGTCTTGGCCCGGATCGCCAGTGTAGATAAATCATCAGCTTTCCTGCTAAGCAACTCTTAAAAAGCGAACTATGGTTAACTGGGTCATTACCAACAAGACAATTGGCCTTACCTATTCCTGCTGCCATAATGACATTGCCATATTCCGAACCGAAGAGTATAGTGCCTACCGGTTACCGAAGGGTAACGTGGACATTAATCCTTATGTACATATCTGCCTATAACAGCTATTGTGTCTATAGGCCTTAGTTCTCTTAATATAGGGAACCGTGTGCTTGTTTACTGTCTTATTCCATTAAAAAAGCCCCGATAAAAATACCGTTCCATAAAATACTAATAAACATGGAACCTAGGCGAACATAGGTTAACTGGGTCACTAACAACATGACCACTGGTGGTAGAGTGCTATGCAGCAATCCGCCCGGGTAGGGATCCACCGCCTTACCTAAGGCTGTCATAATGACATTGTCGTGTTCCGGTCCGGAGGGTAGGGTAGCCGGTAGACTTGCACATAAGGTAACAGCCGACCAGCGGCAGGGAAGCGGCGCACCTACATCTATTGTGTCTATAAGCCACGGTTGTCTCTTACCATCAGGAGACCCGTGTGTCTGTTCGACGTAAGGCCGACCCATGCTTCGTTTGAAAGATTGTATTAAACGAGACATAGTAGCTTTCAACATAAATTATAACACATTTTATGAACTCGCATCGGACCACAATGTATGGAGGCGAGTTGTCTCGGAGGGTTGTGGTAATTCACGATAGCAGCTGTGGTTTGAGGACTTAGATCAAAAACCAGTCAAAAAACGTATCCACGGAGCTGCAGATAATTTTTATTTTGGATGTCCTACATGTGAAAAAGCGATCACGAATAGGTCTACATAGCCAAGAACGATGTTCATCTTACACAAGCGTTGTTTGATTCATCTGTTAAAATGTAGCAGGCCTTATGAATGACTTATAAATAAAAAAAAAACAAAAAGTTAGTTTAAGTTTTTATTAACTTTAAAGGAAAATAAACATTACTTTTCAAGTAAGTGTGGATGACGCAAGTAAAAAACTTATTTTATTTCTAATAATTCTATAAAACATCACAAAATCTAGCTTACTGCCGAAGAGACAAATACCGTTTGAATAGATATACCTACATTAACTCACATTAAAGTTTTAATACTCATAACATGAAGTTTTGGCGTTGTTGATTTTAGTTAAATAAACTCGGGAAATGTCAAATAAGTGATATATCCAAGAAATTATTAAAAAACAAACCACTGGTTATAAAATTTTGTTTCTAATATATAGTAAAGAAAAATATAGTAATAGTGAGATCAGAGAAAGAGTGGAATTGAAAAGTCTGTGTAAAAATGAGAAAGGCATGCTCCGAGGGTTCGGTCATGTAGAAAGAATGAAAGATTGACAAAACATTGTGGATGACTGTAGGTAAACGGGGAGACGGGTTGACATTCCGCGATTAAATAGCTCGAGTATTATCAGGAGTGGTGTCAGGAGTCTCCGAAACCGGCAAGTTTGTATGATGAGAATAATAAACATGAAGGAAGCTAGACAAGTATACAGGGATCGTGACATTCGATACTGTCTGCCTTCCTCACAAGGGACCTAGCGTGAAGATATGTATGTCCGTGTATGTGTAGTAAGGAAAATGAGCAACTTATACATGGTGTAAAAGCACAAAAAGAACTACTAATGAGGCATTTGCGTCTCTCCGAGTTTATTTGTCATTTTTACGCATGTTAACGCATGTTTCGACTTTTCGATTCGAAAGCGCAAAAACTTTAAGCTAGGAGTATTGTTGGCTATACGACTCGACAGATTATGTAAAACTTCCTTGCCTTTCTTTTCGCGCCGACTATTGAATCTAATCGAGATGGATCGTATTAGGTACGAAACAAACATGTAGAAGTACATTACTAACGTGACAAATAACTACGTAACTGTTTTGTACATAAAAACCGATATGGGTTGTTACATCAAAAACGTGATGGAGTTCTTCTTGACGACTTGGTTTATATTTTTTAGGGTTCCGTACCTAACGGGTAAAAACGGAACCCTATTACTAAGACTCCGCAGTCCGTCTAAGGTTG
This sequence comes from Lasaia peninsularis, assembly GCA_018236625.1. Taxonomy (NCBI): domain Eukaryota; kingdom Metazoa; phylum Arthropoda; class Insecta; order Lepidoptera; family Riodinidae; genus Lasaia; species Lasaia peninsularis. The sequence continues at coordinate 7,550 of DVZL01005554.1, forward strand.
AAATTTTCAGATTATATATTTCTGAATGCTACTACAACAACAAAGAATCAAAAACACGGTAAAATATATATTAAAAGGGAGCTCTCATAAAAGTAACGTAATAATTGCCGTTTTTGCATACATACCTAATGGTACGGAATCCTACGAGCGCAAGTACGACTCGCACTTGGCCGGTTTATTTTATAATGTATAAATTTTTAAGCTCTAAACGTACGTTCCCATATGTTTATCTCTTTCACATGTCAAAACAAACACGTCCTCAGTCAACTTTTCCTTTAAACAAAAATGAGATACATTTAAAATATGCGTCGCATTTGCGAAAATACGGTAATAGATGATTAAAATGACATTGAGTACAATTATTGAGAAGGCTCCCGTTCCCGTCGGCAGTATAACCCTCATATAATATATCCCCATAAACATAGTCACGGAAACTAAGACATTTCCCGAAAACATTACGTTTATAGTAACAAAAACAAATATTTTCATTGTATTTAGGGTTAAGATTTAACAATTGTAAACAAGCATAACATTTGCATTTTGGTTTCAGTTGAAGTCGGAAGAGTGAAGACAGACAATATTTTTAAAAACGGAATAGATATACATACATAATATAAAAGGGAACTAACAATTACATATCCAATCTCCAAAAATTACTAAAATCAAAATACAAAAAGTTCTATAGTTTGTAAAAATCATTAAATCATAACCCATTAACATTTTGAACACAATTAGACTCTGAAACATGTAATTAAACCTTAAAAATATCAATTTCATAATTATCTTAACATATTGTCACAATACAGATTTAATTCGAAAAAACCTAATTAAGAATATCGGTGGGTACAGAAATGACAAGTAATATGTTAAAGGAGGTGGAGTATTAAAAAATCAGCAGTGTATTGAAGAACCTTTAATATGCAGCTGATTTTATTAGAATTTATGGATATATCATGTATGAAAAATAAATAAGGAAAGTTGAGGCAGAGAGTACATACTTAAGCACCTATGACTTTCCGAAGATATAGATTCAATAAAAATACAATAATAAAATTATTAGCTGATAGATATGACAAAGTTATACTGAATATATAAATGAATTAAGTCACGGACATTTATTCTATGAAAAACAATGTGGCAACACCAACATTATCTTATTTCATGCACAATGATTGCCAGTATTGTCTTCCACATCACACCGAAGTGAACTTTGAAACTACGAACACAAAACTGATCTCAACATTCAGGAATGTGGACTTAATACAAAAATGGAAAATATTTCCATGAAACTTAATATAAACTTATGCACTAACATAAAATTAATGTCTTTAATGGGTGTCAAAAAGAGTATCAAACGTTTCTTACATGCACTTTTATTCCCACACAAAATAAAAATATATATACACAGTTCGTAGCTTTATTTTGTCAATATGATAAAGTTTACAGAGCTTTTAATGTTGACGAGTTGAAACAGCAATTTAATGAAATGAATACACCCCAAGCAGCAATCACAATCAAGCGAAAAATGCTTAAGAATTTCATAGTATCAACCTCATTTTTTAACTATTGAATTGAATATTCATTACCAATTATTTTGGACACATTCCTGCTGCATCACATATTTGAAATAATGTTTAAGCAGTTTTGTGCTTGATTGACCAACATCAAACTTGTCATCGTCACTACTAAACCCCAAATTGTCATTCAAATGTTGTCAACTATATCACTAGTATATCTCAATAAAAGGAACTTGTAAAAGATAACAAAAAAAACATTTTTTAACTTATTCATTGTAACTGATATTTAAAGAATAATCTATCTGTGATAGCTGACAAATCTCTCTCTCTGTGATTCTCTATGGATTTTAAGAGCTTAGACTTTGAATAACATATTTAGGATATCTTAATCATATGTAAATGTGTTTTCTTTAGCGTTCCATACCAAAAAAGCAAAAAATGGAAGCCCACCACTGAGACTTGTCTGTCTATGTGTCACCAGGCTGTATCTTATTTATATTATATATAACTACAACAATGAAAAATTTAAAACTTTCACAAATGCAATAAACAATTGATTGATATCAACTATCTGGCAAATATAACCTTAGTTGAGCAAATTTGCAGTATATTTGGTTTAGAATTATATGATTATTCGGCCTATACTTGGAAGACTGCTCACCTATTCAAACTAGAATAACAGCACAAAATGAATAAGGCTCAATTTCATCTTATTCATTGTGAGATAGAAATCATTTAACATCTACAGAAACTTTGTAATAATTTTATTTCAAAGTGAAAAGATTTGAATTTTTGAAGTGGTCCCAAAATATTTCAGGCTATGGCCATTTTCACTTATGCAATAGATACATATATCTAAAGATATATCAAGAGGGTATGTTCTATATCCATTTAAAAAATATTCAGCCCATTTAAATTATAATAGTGCAATAGTGTTTATATTGATATGGTAGGCACAAACTTCATAGAATAGATGGTGTATGAAGTTATGCCTCTTATGTACTATATAAAATACATAAGGTCGCATCTGACCCGTCCGAGTCTTATGTCTTTCCTATATGGCTTCCCACATGGCCAAAAGCAATGGTAACCCTTACAAAACTTAATTTTTTTTCAAATTTTAATAACTGAGAGTAAAGCTTTGAGGCCTATTATGGCATTAAGATGAGAATAGACTTGAGCATTAACTTGTAACAGAACAAAGAGCCTTTCTATGCTTTTATTTTCAAGTGAATCATCCTTCACAAACCAGACGTTGAGTATGCTAGCCATTTTGTAACAACAATCCGTACTATTATAAATGCGAAAGAAACGCTGTCTGTCTGTCTGTATGTTACGCTTTTACGCCTAAACAACTGAACCGATTTTGATGAAATTTTGTACAGAGATAGAGTAAACCTTGAGGAAGGACATAGGCTACTTTGTAACCGACTACATTAAAAAGAGGGTATGTTTTTACGCGATTAGTATTATGAGTCGGAAAAATGTCTGCACTTTGAAAGTTGTCTGTATTAAAATAATTCACGCGGGCGAAGCCGCGGGCGGACAGCTAGTATTGAATAAAATCAATATTCATGAATAAATTGTGCAGTATATTTTCTTGATGCCGCCGAATCTCACTCGATGAGCTTTTAAGTAAGGATGGTAACGCTTTACCTAAGACTCAACGTCTTTATGATGATTATGATTTTTTATTTTGACTTATGACTATTTCGAATTAGATGCAATCTAATTAAACTATGGCAGATGCTTAGGCCAAATATAAAAAAAGATAAACCCATACCTAAGATGGACGTTGGACTTACTTTCTATAGGCCCATTTCAATCAGCAAGATTATGGAGCATGTATTGAAAGGGCAATTATTGGCATACCTGATAGACAATAATAGTCTCCGTGATTGTCGAGAACAAAAACAGATTTCGCCATAATAGATCCAATTGGGATTTCTTTAATCATGTCCCTAATGTTTGCAATCGAGTTTGTTTGCTCGAGAAAATCTACCTAAGATGGATCTTGAAGTCTTTGGATATGGTGTCACCATTCGTTGATTACTTCCAGAGACAAAAGATTTGCCTCATCTTTTACTATTCGAATGGCCAAGGGTTCGTAAAGATTCTGGTAATATGTAAATATTTTAACTTGAAGAAATAGGGAATAAGCATATTTTTACTTTGGTGCATTATACTAAGTTACCAATTATAAAAAAGCCATAAAGTACAAGATGGACTCGCGCAAGAAAGGGTTCCGTACCATTAACTGTAAAAACGGCAATAAAATCACGGTTTTTTTATGGAAACACTATTTCAATCTTTATTTTATTCTGTTTTTAGTATTTGTTCTTATAGCGGCAATAGAAATATATCATTTGTAAAAATTTCAACTGTCTAGCTATGGCGGCTCATGAGATACTAGAGCCTAGTGACAGACAAACAGACAGTCAGACAAATTGACACGGACACGGGAGTTTTAGTAATAGGATTCCGTTTTTTTCGATGGGTACAGAACCCTAAAAAATGAAAATATAAACGAATTCTGACGTAAGTATCACATGAGCGCAGCGCGTGCATATATAAGTGATATCAATATTAAAATCTAGGAGTTGCCTGCGACTTATCACGCTACAACAAATGGTCCAAGAGCCCGTGGCTACTAGACCTTCGTCATTTTATAAAAGCTGAATTTTTTTCCATACGTGCCTCTAGTATAGGTACCAACAATCCCCATACATGATGCCTGGGTAGTGGTTGCTTTGGCAGGTAACAGGTACCAAAGGTGTAGAAAATTACACCTTAAATTCGTTAATTTATAAAACTTAATTTTTTGATATTTTATTCGTAGTAACATCAGAATTCACATTATTCATTGCCAGACACTTCTTATGGTTGCAACCACCTGCCAGACACCCC
>DVZL01005555.1:0-11973 GCA_018236625.1 Lasaia peninsularis
TGTGCAGCTACTTTTGCAGATCCACAACCTTTTTAAAAAGAAAAGTTCATGAAAGACTTAAACATTAATCAATTACTCACCACTAACTATCCAAACATAAAGGACGTCTTCAATTTTATATTTCCAGCTAGAATAATATAAAAATCGTAATGAGAACCATTAAAGAAAAATAAATTTTATTCAGCAAAGCGACGAATTTTACCTGCCTACACAACTGGTAATAATTTAGGCAACATAACCAAAATGAATAAAATGTTCAAGATATCTGTTGGTTGGTACTTTCAAATTAACTGACCAATCCCGTTTAAGCATTTCCGAAACGATGCTTTCGCGCCCTATTATGCAGCTAAAAAATTGACTATGTTTGCTTATTATTTCCTCTGAAAACTATGATTTTTTTTAAATATTTAACATTAGATATTAGTTGTCAACTTATCTATTAAAGGATTCAAGTTCAGTCGCTTAATATTTAAATTAATTTTTGGGGATCTGCTTTTATTTTAATCTTAAAACTTAAAACAATAGACATTTTACATAATTTAACAAATTATATGCAACTTTTGAATTAATTTTGTTTTAGAATATTGAATAGAAAAATATGAAAAGTTATTTTAAATAATAATTTTACACTAACAATTACCATTTAAAGTAAACAAACGTATTTTTAATGTTATAATATATTTTTTAATTTGCTCATAACTACGAGTTCAGAACAAGGACAGATATTGAAAAGAAAGAGATACACTGATTTATGATCCGGAAATTACATACAATTTTTTTCAGATCATGTTCCCTGTAGGAGTTTCCGGCAATCGAATACTTGTACCACATCTGTAAATGAGTGTTTAAAAGAAATTTTATTTTACAATGTCACTAAATAATTAGAAATGTACACGCTTATAAAATAATTTTAAATTATTAACTATGTTAAAAATTATTCACTAATGAAAAGGTAACTAATAAATAAACATAATAATTTTAAAGTAAATATGGCGTAAAGAATTTATAATATATTTTATTACAATATTATATATGTAAGCAAAAATATAATTTATGAGTGCTTAAAAAATATTTTAAAATAAAAGGAAAGAAAAAAATACCGCTACAATTACTCTTTTTAAGATATTTGTTAGATGGGGTCACAAGCCAAATGAATATGCGTATATTATTTCCCATTCTTCTATTTATATAATTGTTTATAAAAAGAAGAGTGCAAATATGAAAGGGATAATATACTTAAATGTATATATAGTAATATGGATTAAAAATATATTATAATAATTGAATTAAATATGGACGGATACAAAAGTCAAAAATAGGGCAAGAAAATGTAAGCGAATTGTGTGAATAACTTATTGCGTGAAAATAATGACTACGATTATAGTGTACTAATAAGAATGTAAGGAAAAATAAGCATTCCGCACCGCCCTCAAACGTAACGAGATAAGAAGAAGATAATTATGAAGTTAGAAATCATAAATATGATCATAAACCTAAGATATCGTCGATGAACTGCGTTTTGTGTTATTTGGATGACTTCATTAAGAAGTTCACCATAAATATTACACCCTAGCACGCGTGCCCTCCTGAGTCCTGGCACGCGTCCCTACTCCACTCTTCTGGCAAGTCAAGGCTACGGTCGCTGATCTTTTCTGCTGAGCCTCCCCACAGTGAGAGCTCCCCACTCTGTAGAGCTGATCACATAGGGCTTCGAGAAGAACCGCGGGTCAACAGTGACGATGACCAAAATAAAAAAACTACGGACTTTATATAATAAAAAAAACTACGGACTTTATACAATAAAAAATCATAGTTGAGACCTGGCGCGGTGACTTCATCGACAAATACAGTTCAAACATAAAACAGAACTGGCTTACGCCTGAGGCGGGATCTGCGGATTTTAGGTAGCTGTCTTCTGTTAAAAATGAATTACAATATTGATATTTTATAATAATAATCATTATTACGGGGGAGTCGCGGGTCTCAACTTATCGCGGACGCGTTATACACCCCAATGCCCGTTCTACACGGGCAGCAAGAAGCAATAAGACTAAGGGGACTTACGCCCCGGATACCTTTTACCTACCCTCTATACTATACCTACTCTATGCCTAGAGAATGCAAATTATGCGAAGAAATTATGTCATCTGATAGGTAATAAAATTTTGTGAAAATGTTCAACATTACATTAATTAATAGTGATATAGGAATGAAGCGGTCTAGAATGTTTAACTAAAGCTTGATTTATGAGGACTTCTGTCTGCAAGAGTAGATAAGTTTTGAAAATATGTGTAAAACACATTTTCAAGAGTTGATTGTTATAACATCCAAACTAGAATAATTCGAGTACCTATTAGAGTAGACTGTTAGATTTCCTTAGCTTCAAAATATTTCAATTATCATAAGTCAGTTGTCATTTTCAAAGTGATGAAATGTCATTATATATTATTTTTGCGAAATCCAAACTGTTTCAATCGCTGTGTTTAATTATAAATAAATAATAATTTGTTGTTATGTACCTATACTGATTAGGTCAGTGTACTGCTACGTGCTCATCAAGTTTAAAAGTATGGTCCTCAATTCATGTGTAATTAGTGTCACACATAGCCAATACATTAATAACCATATTTAAGCTGCGCGTTTTAATATGTAAAATGGTTTTGTAATGATAAAGGTTCTTTTATAAGTCTTGATGCTTTTGATACACCAAATGTTGAAAAGTATTTTAAACTGACTTCCGTAATTTACCGGTTATTCCCTTAGATCACAAGTTGCAAGATGTAGATAGTTTTTGAATGTTATTGTTATACGAAGATTCAAACTATCTTTTCGATCTCTACCTAATACGTTTGTATTTTGATATGTTTAGATGAGGAAAATAGGATAAGTTTGCCAAAAATGTTTCTCATATAAATAGCTCCTGTGTCTTTTATGGCGAATGTATGCTTTTTGATATGACTTATATCTGTTTGCTATTATAGACATTTTAAAGACAAAATGCGATTATAAATAAGACGGGATTAAGAAGAAGCAGGTTTCGGAATCAACTTTATTCTGTTTAGTAGATAGTTTTACTTCGTTTGTGACTTGTGTCATCAAATTAACTAAAGTTTGCATATATTATGGTATGATTTTTTTAATTCATTCATTCATGAAAAAAAGTATTCATTATGATACCTTCACTAATGTTTGATCACTTTTCATTTAGAGATATTGATATAATATCCCAGCTGTTAATAGCACCGTGAATGTAGCAGCTAGTCAGCAGCGTGCACAATATTATATTAGCTATTTTTATTTAGTTTAATTAGATATATCAGAGCACATCCTGTCTCAAAGCGTAAACAGTGCTTATGTGCTTTTATGGAGTGCACACCCCAGTAGCTAGCTATGGTTACGCATATGCTTTAATGCAAATAGGAGTACGTAATAAAACAACAAATTTTATTTATTAGTACAATATTTATAAACCACACAGTGGTAGAATATATTGCTTTGATGAAATATTTTTTAAAAACATAACATCCCAATATTTTTTTTTAAATTTGATATATACTTAAGAGAAATTGTGATATACACAAATTTGCTGTGTGTGACTCACTTCCATAGAATAGGAACCTAATTCCTTCATGTGCCAATGTATAAGATATATAATATATAAGATATTTAAGTTTATTTATAAATTTAAAATATTTATTAATCCTAAAATAATAATCCATACTAATATTATAAATGTGAAAGTAACTCTGTCTGTCTGTTACGCTTTCATGCCTTAACCACTGAACTGATTTTTATGAAATTTGGTATAAAGATAGAACTAAACTTGGGTAAGGACATAGGCAACTTTTTAACTGACTACATAAAAGAGGGTATGTTTTTTACGCAATAAGTAAGGTTGAAACTTTGAAAGTTATTTGTGATACCTATTAAAATAATTAACGCGGGCGAAGCCGCAGGAGGAAAGCTAGTAAATTATATGAAAAAGGTTAATTGCAAAATATGTAGATGATAAAAATGCTTGGATTTAATTTCTCCTTTTTCTAATCTCTTTTATTGTTGTTTAATGTAATATTAATGTAATAAGAAAATAAGAAAAAAGATGAGCCCTATGAGTTTCTTTTGTTGGATCTTAATAACGATAAGACTTTTAATAAGGAATTAAAATTTATATAAATAATTTTAAATTCAGTTATTTTACATTTGATTGGAAGGTTTCATGAGCTAGTTATATGAATTTCATGATACAAGAATTGCTGCATAGGTGAACTATTGCCATCAAAGTTGATGATGGGTCAGTGCCAACCTATGAGATTAGAATGTCAAATCTCTTGCCTAGTTAAGATTACCAGCTATTTTAACCTCTAAATCGAATCTCAAAGATGGCCTCCTCTGATATAACATTGGAGTTATAAGGTGCCAAGTTATTGAAAAATTTAATACCTCAGTTGTAAATATTTTTTAAGTTAAATAAATTAAATTGCTTACTATCCCCATTAGAGAACTGTACAAGGAAAAGAGATTCGATGAAAGGCTTTCACAATGAGCAGTCAGCACCAATATATGCCAGTGAACAATCCCTCTAGTTCAAGGGTTGGGGATATTGAGCACATCAGTAAGTATTACACACTACTACTACACAGCTAATTCTGTTTTAACTAAAATAAAAGTATATATACTCGTACATATATATATTCACGCCAAGTCTCTTGCGGGGTATGCCGAGCCAAATATCACAACTAGATATTTGGCTAGCTTCCTCCACATTCATTACTATATTCATTTACTCCAACTTCATAGACTCCCATAAATAAAAGTATAAGACACATTTAGTGCTATTTTTAACATTTCAACTGATACCAATTCTTTTTTTGACTATAATGAAAGAAGATATAAACTTAAATTAAGTTTTTGTGCAGAAAATGTATCTGAAAATACCAGTTTTATTTCAGGACATATGCAATATCTAAGTCAAAAGGACAGACAGATCACAGAACATAAACCGACAGGCCGAGAGCTTAAGAGCTAAAACATCTGAGTGTTGATTGTTCCTCCATAACAAGAACAGTCTTTATAAAAACCTCAAAGGATATCAAAACAAAGCTGTAACACTTTAAGTGATTTTTAAAATATTGTTGTATAACTTCAAATAGTAAATACAATATTTACAATTCAATCACTCACTACTATATAAAAAGCCTATATTTGTTAGTAAACAAATTGTAAACAATGGATAATGTGTACTCTTACTCAATGTAAACATTGATGAACACACGCCAAGGAATATAAGTTCAAGAAAAATCCTAGAAGGGAGAGGTGGTAAACTGTTCTTCCGTACAACATGATAGCTAAGAATCTGGGCACCAGATCATATTTTAATTTTCAATTACCATTTAATTTCAAATTCAAATAAAAACGAGTCTGGTCATCCTATGGCAAAAAGAGAGAGACTATTATCTTTCACCATACTAAAAATTAGTCCAAACATATACTCACAGAATTTAATCTCTTGTTTTTTTAAGTTCTTGACAATTTTCAGAATCTAACCTTAAAGTAAGCAAATTACATGCTTATGTTATGGGTATATGTTTATTATAAATACCAAAAAAGTAAATCTAATAAATACCCAGTCCCAGAAATAGAAATATGTTCATCACACATATGCGTGGCCCCATCTGGATAAACCAGAACCTTGCAATTACTTGGTGACATGAGACAGGTATGGTAACTGCTACGACCAACAAGGTTGTCAAATGTTACAAGCTTACGAAGAAATGTACAGGCTAACATAGTTATAATGGAGATGATGTAGTAAGCAAATTGTTATGGAACATGTGACTTGCAAACCTGTGTACCTTGCATCCACAGTAATCATGACCACAGAGTACTGTAGATGATATTTTTCGATTTGGTATATTAATGAAACTGATTAAAAAATTTAAAATTACCAGTATTTAAGTAACAAATATTGCTCAATATATCTCTTTCTTCACTTTGACACCAAGCAATCCTTATAAAGTGTCTCTCCCATGACTCGACACGATACTGGCAGAAAAAGAAGAAATAAATATTAAAATTATTCCATTTATTGATTATAACAAACACATAACCATAAGGCAAGCACAAATGGTGCTGGATTGGACAGCAAAATGTTTGATAATAGTTTCATTTTCAGGTCATCTCTCGGAACACATAGGCTCGCTATGTCTCTCTTCAGAGTATTCAGATGTGACTTTGATTGTGGAAGGCCAAAGAATTCCAGCTCATAAAGTGATCCTCGCTGCCAGCAGTGACTACTTTAGAGCTCTGCTCTATGGAGGGATGAGGGAAGCCAGTCAGGTATTTGTTTGAGATTGCATATTAAACAACTAAAATGATACAGTACTATGTCTACTTTGCTATTGGCACTTTTATGCCTTCTGCTGTCATTATGTCAGTGCTGGGTTAGTGCTGGGCTGGGATTTGATGATTAGGGGGTACCCTAAAAAGGTTTAATACAATAGCCAATTTAGGTAACAGATTCGGTGTAGGTTTTAACAAATTCGGTGCCTATGTGTATTTCTTACACATAGTGGTTTTTTATGGGATAAGACAGTGAACAAGCACGTGGGCCTTTTAAGAGACTACCAAGACCCAAAAATATTGTACCTCAACTATGGTTGAGGTACAATGTTTTAGTACAGAATCCAGACCAACACAGCCTATGGGTTCTGTTATAGATTAGGACAATTTGCCTTTTACCCAGGCAGCTCATAAGAGGCGAGCACAGGGTCTATTGCCACCAACACCGTGGCATTGACTAGGTGGTAGAGTCTCGCAACGACTCGCCCGGATTGGTATCACCGCCATACCTATTCCTACCACAATAGTGTCAGTGCTCGCCATTGTCGTGTTCTGGTTTGTAGGGCAGAGTAGCTGGTAAACTTACTCACGCAAGAGACTTAAGGTCATAGCACACTTATACGCCTCTGCTCCAATATCGCTACCACCCAACACCGCCCAAAACTTGGTGGTCCGTGCGGTGCCAGCTACTAGTCGCCGCGGAGACAGCTAGCAGACGCCCAGCGGTCCACGCGGCGACAGCTAGCAGACGCCCAGCCCGACCGTTATCGCTTTATATCCGCTCCACGCAATCATTGCGGCGACTGCTAGGAGTCAGCGCGCAGACGCCGCGGCTACCGGGAGGCGTCAACTACCGAGCAGTCAGTTAGCGGACAGCTAGCAGACGCCGATCAGGCCGCTAAATTATGTTGCCATTATAAACTATATCGCAATGTTACGCCTTAAAGCCCATATTTCAATGATGTGTGCTACGACCTTTACCATCCCAGGCTAAGATTGGCAACGCACCATTTCCACCTTTGGTGTCTATAGGATATATTTTCTTACCAACAGGAAATCCGTCTCAGCAAATAATCATGCAATATTTTGTCACAACTATAAATTACCTGCATCTTTTGGTATTTTGTCTGAAAGAAGATAGCTGTAATGGTTTTGTGACAAAGCCTTTCCTATTTCTAATTCCGAGGCCTCTTTGGTGTAACGGTACGGTTGTCGTAACGCGTAAGGTCCCCGGTTCAATTCCCAGATCGGGCAACTTTTCTTAAATGTTTTTCCGATTATTCTGAGAAAGCATTAAATGGCGCGGGATTGGAATGTGTCTGAAGTGGCGATAAGCTTGCCACCTATTACATCATGGGCCCTAGTACCTTGGCTAATCATGGGTGTTCTTGTATATCTACTGGAATTACGAGTCATAGATATACTAGCCAACCTCTGCCTAACGCTTCCGGGATACAAATAGGCACAAATAGATTATATTTCTGAAACATATTAAGTTACTCCAAATACTGTGTCTTTTCAATTGAATTCTTGTTGAGTTGACTTACTCATTTTAAATATCTATTAATCAATGACTACATGTTCGAGCGTAGTTATCTCCGATTTTGACACACGAGGTCCCTGATTCGATTCCTGTATTGAGCACCGTGTTCTATGAGTTTTTTCAATTTATCTGAAAAACATAACGTTACCTGGGATAGGATTTTTGCCCATTATGGAGACGGACATGACACCTGTCACATTATGGGATATACATAAGTGTACTCCTGCACACTTCTGGGGCGAATAGGCGTAACGATATTTTTTATTAATCAATGATGTTTTGTTAGGCGGAGGTCGAGTTGCAGGCTCCTCTTCAGGCATTCAAAGCACTGCTCCGCTATGTTTACTCGGGTAAGTGAAATTAATCTATGACCTAAAAGATATTACTGCTGGTATTTGCCTTTGTTATATTTTATCTATTACACATCATAAATTTGATTTTATCAAACGATTTTGCTATTGATATATATATACATATATATATCAATATATTGCAGACATGTAAATTATTACATTAGTACTAGGTAATTGAGAAGTTACATCCCTGCGCCTAGTACAATTTTTTTGCAACAACTTTCTAACACAGATATTCCACAAATTAATGGTTTCATTTCGTCCTTCCCCTCGTAATCAGGACACATGGGGCTGTCTATGCTCCGCGAGGATACAGTGCTGGACATGCTGGGTTTGGCTCACCAGTTCAACTTCCCGGAGCTGGAGGCCGCCATCTCGGACTACCTGCGGCAGGTGCTGGCGCTGAGGAACGTCTGCTCAGTGCTCGACGCCGCCAGGTCAGCCATCGTCCGGGACACCTACACGTCTGTAGATACATCATGGCGTTGAAATGATGAGCTTCCTATGTCAGGCGGCTGGCCAGCTAATCCGCTTTTAGTTGAGGGGTTAATACCCCTTCATACAACCGACTAAAAGTGTTCGATTTTTGACAGGGATAGTCATTTGTGTGATTTTGGACTTCAGCAAGGTATTAGATTAGAACTTTACAACGGCCATGACGTGACGTGTATTTTGATGTACCTATTAGTATTTTTAACTAACACCCATAACACAAGCATATTATTTGTTTACTTTGAGGTTAGATCAATCTGTGCAATTTGTCCAGAAATATTTATTTATTATATTTTTAACGGGACAACTAAAATGGCGGTGGTACCGTTTGAGTGAGCTGCAGAGTTCCACCGCTACCACTTCTGACCGACTGCAGCAGCGGAATGTTCCAGTACTATACATTTTTATTGGGATAAGACGGCAAACAAGCACCCGGCTCACCTGATTGTAAAAGACCATCGTGGCCTATAGACACCATAGATGATGTACCAGCCAAAATCTACCAGCTACCATACCCTCTGGACTAGAACGCGATAATATATATTCTACACTGGGGACCAGCACAATGGGTACTAGATAATTATTTAACAAGACGAGGAGACTCTATAATCATATACGTTTATTTCAGACTGTACGGCTTAGATGCCCTAATGGATTACTGCTACAACTTTTTGGACAGAAATGCTGCTGAAGTACTCCAACACGACACCTTTCTCCAGCTATCGGTGGTGAGTTACTTATTATTATATTTTAAACTAGCTGTGCCTGCGACTTCGTCCGCTATCCATTATTTGTCCACTGCTGCACATAGACCTCCCCTGATTGATGCCACTCCATCGGATCCTTCTGAATTCAGCGGTTTCCTGCCACCTTCTTCAGGTCAACAGTCCACCTGGTAGGAGGGCGGCCTTTGCTCCTCTTTCCGATGCGTGGTCGCCAATCGAGGACCTTTCTTCCCCAATGGTTGTCGGTCCTTCGAGGTACGTGGCCTGCCCATTGCCACTTCAACTTGCTATTTTTGAGAACTATGTCGGTAACCTCCGTTCGTCTACGAATTTCATCGTTACAAAGAGAAATACCGAGCATAGCCCTCTCCATGGCTCGCGGAGCGACCCTAAGATTGTGGTCAAGGCCTTAAGTAAAGGACCACGTCTCTGCGCCGTACGTCATCACTGGCAACACACATTTCTCGAACACTTTTGACTTCAGGTACTGAGGTATAATGGACGACAAGATACTGCGAGTTGGGTTCTACGAGTGACCTCTCGAAGTTGGTCTTACCCATTCGAACCGCCTGTCCAAGTTAAATTTATTCGTCTACAACTTCGAGAGCAGTGCCATCAACAACAACTGGCACGGGTGTGACATGGACGTTAGACATGAGTCCATGTTCATCCATGTTCATCTTAAGACCCATCCGTTGTGAGGCACTACAGAGGTCTCCTAGCATGGCTATGAGTTCCAGGGATCCAGGGATTTCGCCAAGATCACTAGGTCGTCGAGAAATCGAAGGTGTGTAAGATATTCGCCGTTGATGTTAATGCCGAGTCCTACCCGCTCCATCAGCTTGAACATATTCTCAAGTTCAGCGGTAAATAAAATTCTAAAATAAAAGTAGCCTAAGTACTTCCTTATTAAATTAGCTGTCTGCCTGTGAAAGTCTCGTCAAAAAAAGCGGTTGGACGTTTCAGAGATTAGCGGGTACAAACAGACAGACAGATAAACAGACAGATAAAATATCTAAAAATACTGTTTAGGTGTATGTAGTAATCTTGTAAACATTATATGCATTTAGTAAAAAAAACAGTTATTTTAACATTACATACAGACATTCCAATTTTATTTATTTAATCTATGTCAAAAAAACATATGTTCTCTTTCACATATTACTTATAATTGAAATTTATTTTCGTAATTGCCGACCGTTTACGCTTTTTACAGCATCATCAGGGCTAAAACTAGTTCTATTATAGATTTAGAGTAACATCACGATTTTCTGAGTTATCCTCAAGAAACCCTTTCTTTTGATATATTATCGGAGAGCATTACAAATAACTAGTCCGTTATCTTGGACAAACAGCCACGTTGGATTTAGAATGACATAAGTACCATATTAAGATAAATAGAATCTTGTAAAAAATATATACGTTGTTACAGGAAGCATTGCAGGGTCTGCTGGAGCGGGATTCGTTTTTCGCACCCGAAGTGGATATTTTTAAGGCTGTTTGTAATTGGTTCAACGCTAACCAACAATGGGTGAAGTCCGAGAGCGGTATAGCGCAAGCGGTAACTTTTTTAAACTAATTTATCATCCACAAAAATGACAAGAAGATTTTTTTAGAATAATTATATTATAATTTAATCTAAGTAGATACAGTTTTAGTTTATGTGTTAATTAGTTATGTTCATTCTTTACCTTAGGGCTTAGACTTTTCATTGTATTTCTATTTTTTGTTGTCCTAAGTTAGCTGTAAGACATCTCTTGTAAGATAGCTCACATTTTGTACTATCTTTTAAATAATTAGATAAGCTTTACAACATACCTCTTAGACTGCGTCAACAAATTAAAAAAATGTGTGTATATATATAAACACATTTAGACACATATGTAAGTCCGTTGGGTATTTTGATAACGCGTGCAAGTCTGTAAGTAATACATTAAAAAAACAAGATTTAATATGGTTTCTTGGACTGAATTGCTGCATTTTAAAAATAGGACTTGATTTTAATAATCATGTGAAAAATTGGGGGGCATTATTCACATGATCATAAAAATCAAATCCAAAATTGTTTTTCATATGTAGTTGCTATGAAAAATTTATCACCAAATAATTTTTAAAAATTTAATTTAACAATTTTTGAATTTTTTTTTTTCAAAAATTGATTTTTTGTAAAGACTTTGATTAAGAATTAGTTTGTAAATTTTCAAGTTTTATAGTCACATTTTAATAACATGTTAACAAATAAAAATTATTTGTTTATTATCATATTGTCAATTGAGAAATGGAAATTTCTGTAAAAATACCTAGTTTTTTTATCAGTTACATGCGTTATTTATTCAAGTTTAAGATTCCTAAAGAAAATTTCACTGCTCGCGATTACTTTAAAAAACGATATTATGATTTTTTTTTATCACAGCCCAAACGGCGCCAAGCGTTGTTGAACACCGGGCAGGCCTCCGCCACTCGGCCGTACCTACAGCGATAAGTACCTACAAAATTTCGTGGCGCCGTCGCCACTCTAGTA
>DVZL01005556.1:0-11972 GCA_018236625.1 Lasaia peninsularis
AACCAGTAGACTTGCACACCAGCCCTAACACACCGGCCACAGGACAGCGACACACCTACATAATCTATGGTGTCTATAGGCCATGGTTGTCTCTTACCATCAGGAAAGCCCTGTGTTTGTTTGCTTCCTAATCCATAAAAAGACCAAAGAAATTAGTTAAGACGACGGGACTTGCCTCCTGTTACATCGAGGGACCTAATATCGTCGGGTAATCGTGACTGCATTTCATTTACCCTACCCTTCCGTCTTTTAAAATATATTTGTTGTATAGAAACCTTTAGATAATTATTTTGATCTGTTTTTATTTAATTTATTATTTATGGTGTCTACAAAAATACATCATCTGTAAAAATTTCATCTTTCTAGCTATCACGATTCATGAGATACAGGTAGACGGACGGACTGATAATTATAATTAGCTTATCGGAATTACTAATATCGTCAAGTTACATGAACCCACAGAAAGCTCTCCGAAGCAATCCGTACCAATCGGCTGAATCGTATGATAATTTTGTAATACATCTGGAGATTTTTATTAATAGACAATCTGACAGTCAAATGAGATCAGTATTTCAAGTTTTCCACCACATCCAACCACCTTAGTAGACTGACTATAGGTATTGTGAGTTGTGTGAGCTATTTTGTCAGATTGATAGTGGCTAACGAACTGATGCTTGCCTTTTACGAGCTACTTACCTACTTCTTCGTCCCAGTTTTAACCCGTTTCTATATTTCACAATGGCGCCAGTTATTAAACGGAACAACTGTCATCTGGTTTCTGCAATCAAGGCAGGAAACTAGGCCTAGTCTAGGACTAGGTCGAATTTGAATACACGAATCCGGTTTCCATCACGATGTTAACTTCCATAACATTAGCACAATTCATTGGTACCTACGTTGCAAGGTTCAAACATATACTTATGTAATAGAAATCGAAGTTATAGGCACTACTCTACCGAGATATATAAATTTTTATTAGGGTATCGTACCCAAAGGGTAAAAACGGTTACTAAGACTTTGCTGTCCGTCTGTCTGTCACCAGGCTGTGTCTCATGAACCGCGATATTAGCTGGACAGTTAAAATTTTCACACACGGTGTGAAACGATATTCCTGAACCACTGTTATCGGTTGGTTTTCGGGAAACTAAGAAGTACACATATGTAGGTGACGTAGAAAAATCGATATATTGGTGTCAGGATCTTAGTTTCTATACTAATCAATCGATGTCGCTATAAATAGTGCTTTTCATGTAAGCAGATATTTTAAAATGTATCGCGTTAGATCACAGACGATACTTAGTATTTAAAATAGTTATTATTAAATAATTTCCACAAATTCTAAACGCATTTGTTGCTGTTTTTGTAGTTAGTTTATGTGGTAACGACGGTACCCTTAATGCGGGAGTACAACTCGCTCTTGGTCGATTGTTAAACATTAAAGTTAATAACTTACAGCGAGTCCATATATTTTTGAAAGTCGGTCTTCAATACTCAAACCTTTTTTTTGTCTCATCAATATATATATCTTATCAAGATCTGAACAGGAGTATAGTAGTTTCTCAATCAATATTTTTCCAATGAAGCCTGAAAAAATATATAAACATCTCTGTAAAAAGTAGGGGATTTAAAATAAAAGTAAACAAATTATATGCTTATGATTTTCAGTTATTTAACAACACTAATACATAGATTTATACACATAATGTATTAAATATACTACTCCAGCATTATGATATTAAGTTATTGCCTATGGAATTGGAGATTTAAAGAAATTGAAAAATTCTACGAATTTTCAGTTCACTCTTGGCGCCAAAAACTACCACCACACTTTTATAAAAATCAACACTCTCGAAAAACAAATAAATTATGTAATTTAAAATTAGAATAACATACCTAACTCTCTTTCGATATTTGAAATTCAAATTCCGCGCCAATCCACAAATAATTAAATCTGAAATCGCGTTAATACGTATTATTAAAATCTCCAATTTTATAGGCAAACCCTTAATTATATTATGTTCGCTCAATGTCTGCTCCAATTGAGAATTGAACCCGTTCTCATGTATGTTCGGTATAGACGTGTATAAGTAACCTCTCCGAAGAGATGTTGAATTTGTTGTCAATTACTTTTTGTTTAATATGATTCTCCAAATATTTATAAATATTTGTAAAAATAGCAAAGTTTCAAAAGATGACAAACTGAAGAATTATTACTGAATATTACAAGGAATTGAAAAAAATCAAAAACTGTTAACAACACCATCAAGTTGATACAACTTAATTTGGGAAATATGATTACAGTGGCCTAGCTAGGTCGAACCCCGCCATGTACTTATGAGTTCTTCTAACTAATGTACATTTTATGAGTACTCTTGATGGAAAACATCTTGAGAAAACCCAGATTCATTGAATTCGACCTAATCTAGGTTAGCACCTAGTTTCCCTTCCAGCCTTCTAGGTTTGCGAGCGAGCGAGCGAGCGAGTGAGAGCGATTGAGAGCGATGACGATCTACAAAATGCATATATACATAAACCCGAAAAAAGCCTTACCTGTTCCGCCAGTTATAAATATTGTTTTTCCTTTAAAATATTCCGGTATTGTGGGAGCATCGCTGAAATCTCTATCTTCCAGAAACGTCATCTTTCCTGGAAATAATATGAATAAAATTTCACACAAAGGCACCATCTTAGTTTATGGACCTTTAATCTTTTAAAATGTTTGTTCATTGAAATATTCAATCTGCCCAAATTAGCAAATTATATACGTATCCCTGTTATCTACATCAAATGTTTTGATTAAATACTTTCAATCTCCAAAAAATTAAAATAGTTTAAAACAAAGCTTGTTAAAATGAAGCACATTTCAAACTTGCCATTCTTAAGATTTAGTAAAAAACGCTAGGCGTCGGCGACGTCGGCCACCGCCGATGGCTTCCCGCCTGAGGGGAGCTCGCAAACAGTTTTCTACAGGTTACCTATTTATTTTAGTTTCGCCAATCTTCCTGACTTAAGAAACCGATCTTGAACAATTCGGAAAATGGCTAAGCAGATGATATCGGCACATCGAGCGCATATTTGGATATGTAGTAAAAAATTCAGTGAAGCTAAAAGTCGAAAAAATCATCTATTTTAATTTATATGTGGATATTCGTTTTACGTCATTATTTGATTATAAATAAAAGTTTTGATTCAAGAACAATAAAACTCGTTTACTCTTTACATTATTTTATAGTATGGTTCACTTAATTTAACGTTTTTTTTTGCTGCGAAATTGCCTCGCAAACTTGATGTCGCTGATGTCCACATGTGGCGGCGCTAAGCGCCACTGAAAACTCCATTAGTTATTAATTATTCATTTAATTAATAATACATTTGCACTGTTTCATAAAACTCTTAATTTAACACAAATAAGCCAACAGGTTTTGTTTTTAAATATTTATAATTATTATTGACATTTTAAACTGATTTAACAATAGTTGTTAGGTTAGGTCAGTGAAAATTGTCTAGATAATATATTAATTAATTTACGTAAGAATACACTTAAACCGTTTTATTTATTACATTTGATGCTATGTTGTAATAATTTTATACTTATAATTAATAATACAAAAAATAATATGTGAAACAGTGTAAGTATATGTGTATATATATATATGTATTATATGTATATATATTTTTACCTTATTTGTGTATGTTGGTATACATTTTATTATATATGATATTTGTGCATGTATTAGTTTTATGTTTAATGGTTTAATTTTAGTAATGTGTAATCTCCGACTTGATTGTACACTAAGTTTACGTTTTTCTGTGTTTTTTTATGTTTCTTATTTACGGGTCAGCTGGCAGAAATCTCTTTTGCAGGAGATAAGCTCGCCCTTTGTACTGTAATATCTTTAAGTGATTGTTTTGTTTTGTTGTTCTGTGTACAATAAAGAATTAAATAAATAAATTGATCTAACTCCAAAGTAAGCAAATTATGTATTTGTGTTATGGGTGTTAGACAACGATACTAATACATAGAAATACTTATGTAGATACAAGAATAAATTTAATTAACACCCAGACCCGGAAATACAAATATCTATGTTTATCACACAAATGCCTGTCCCCGTTGGGAATCGAACCCGAGCCTCGCGGTTAGGCGTGTACGCTAGCCACTCGGCCAACGAGGCGGTCCAAAAATACAACTTAATATGTATACATTTATAGTAGGTATTCGTATTAAAATATTATATGTTTGATTCATTTCGGACATGTTCATATGAGATAAAACTTCTCTAGTTTTATTCAAATACATATGTACATTCTTTTAAATATCACCTCTGTGTTGTAACGGTACGGCTGTCGCTTGTTAAGACCGTTAGCCACATAAGGTCCCGGGTTCAATTTCAGGTCGGGCAATTTTTTTCTAAATTTTAATTCTTAGTAAGCATTACATTGCCGTATTAAACACAGACCAAAGCATAGGCAAATAATGGAATATTATTTCTTAAATGTACTTCTAACTGACCAGCGAAATAATATTTGATCAACAAAACGTATATACTTAAACATAATCTGATTACTATTTCGCTTTGCAAATATTAATTTCTTATCTATATCTATACTAATAAATAAAACATACATACCGCTATATATAAAATAAACGCTTTTTACTAAGTGCATATTCTGTATGTTTACAAAATTGAAGATACATACCTATACCAAAATAGTATTTTCTAGAACTTTTGTCTGTCTGTGTGTCTGTTCCAGGTACTCTCTAAAACGCTGGATCGATTTTGACAGGAATTTCACTGGCAGATGCTGATATTACAAGGAATGGCTTAGACTATTTTTATTTTAGAAATGTATAAAATAATATAATCAAATATAAGAGCCGATGCACAATATAGTTTTAAACGACCAAAATGACTTCGTACACGAGCTTAAGGCTAATTCAGCATACCGCTGTTAGTACCCAGGAAGACCAAGTTTAACATTCCACGACCAATCATCCGAGGGTGTTGTAGAGTCTCTGAAATCGGTGTGTTTGTATGAAGAGAGAATGAATGTGGATGAAGTTAAGCAAGTATTGTATCGACACGTCACTCTATAATCTGCCTACCCCGCAAGGTACCTGGCGTGAGGATATGTATGTGTATTTATTTACAAGTTCGCATGCACTTAACTCACGTTTCTCCAAATCTGGGTTCTGGATACTCTGTGTGACCGACACGTGTCTAGGGCCTATAATAACTTTTGACTTGGCGTCGACTTTCAAGCTCCAAATGTTTGGTGGTGGAATAGGCACGGCCAAATCCTGAGCATTTCTTGAATCTATGGACACAACTGAAACTGTCTTCACCTCTTCTTCCATTCTTTAAATTACGTGCGATAAGTGATTTACTCAAAAAAATATCCACGAGCACTTTGCTTGTCGATCTCCGTCAAACTAAATTCAGATTGCAGCAGATAAAATTATATTATTTTTATTTGAATGAAACCCATATTAATTGTATGAAATTGGATAAATATTATTCGATAATCATACATCAATTTGTTTATCCGATACATATTAGAACATTGTGTTTATTGTCTGATAACATTTAGATAGCGTTTTGTGTGTCATGTTTATTGATAGTATCACTACATAAAACAAAGTCGCTTTCCCTGTCCATATGGGATATAGCGCCAAGAAAGTGTATATCTTGATGTTAAATAGCCTATTTACTCCTTCTGGTCCGTAAGCTAGGTGCTAATTTTCGTCAATTATTGCCGCCGCCCATGCACGTAATAAAAAAAATATTTTCAATCATTTCTTCCGGATTAAAAAACGGATCAAATTAAAGTTAGACTAATATTTTAAAGAAATAATATTGTCAGCTAATTATAAAGTGGTGGATTATACGTCAGCTGGTCACACAAATATGAAAAAAAAATATATATGTTCAGAGATTTCCTTCCAATAAGTCTTTGTGATTTTTATATATAATCTTGATTCTTAACTAGCTTTCCCCCCGCGGCTTCGCCCGCGTAATTATTTTAATAAACCAGATAACTTTCAATTGGCATACATTTTTTTCGACTTATAATAGTTATGGCATAAAAACATACCTTTTTTAATATAGTCGTTTAAAGTAGCCTATGTTCTTCTTCAAGGTCAACTCTACCTTTGAAAATTCTAAAATCGATTCAGTGGTTTTCAATTCAACACAGTGAACTTATTTTAAAATAAAAATTGTCATTGGACAGCGATCGTTTACCACAGGATTTTTTTTTGGAAACCTTTATCATTTCTACATTAGTAAACATATACTAAATATAAATTGAAAAAATAGTCTGAGTACAACTGAGACTATTTTTTGAGTATTGAAAAAAAAGTTATATAAATGCACTAAAATCAACATTAATTATAACGTCTTCTAAATATATGTTTCTTTAGTTTGACATTATTTCAAAAAGCGCTGAGCAATTGTTATGAAATTTATATGGGACCTCTAAAATATATACTATTTCACAAAACAAACTTTATTAAAATCAGTTGGTAGGTAATTAACGGAGTAATCGTGCAACAAACACAAAGACATACTTCCGAATTGAGGACCACCTTCCCTTAGAATTATTGTTTTATATTGTTTTGAATATTTCTCAAACAAAAAATATGATTTGTATTTTTAATAATTAACTTTTCCTATAATGTAAACATTTCATGAAATTTCTTCGTATGATTATTAAAAATTACATCAAAATCAAAATTAATAAAGAAAATACACAAGTTAGATACTTTTAATGATCGAAACACAATAAAACTTTGATAATACAAAACTTTTTACCTTTCTGCAACTTTTTTAAAACACACATGTAGCTGCTGCACACTGTAACACTTTTGCCCAAAGTATTTTTCAAACTTGTAATGTATACCTGTCACTAATAATTGATATAAATAAACGAAATATTATTTACTAGAACTATTAAAAAAATAAACAGCTAAAAAAATGGGGGTCAAAGTGGCTTTAGAAGTATTTTTTAAACACAGTGTACTCATGTTATGCGAAGCCGTCAAATTAGCGCAGCTTGACGACCAACTGCGGTACTCCAAAGCCTCGGACCCCGACCATCTAAACAGAAGGTTTTTTTTAAATATGCCCAAAAATAAATAACTTTATAATCGCGATTAGGAAATACGAGTTATCATTCGTTCATTTAGAAAATTTTAAAATACCCCCAAATTCACTTTTTTAAAAATTGACCTTGATTGTTTCAAATTTGAAACTAAATGTTGTGGGTGTTATCGAAATGCCTATTAACGTGTCAAAAATGAATTTAAAATCAATATTTTTATTTTAGTTGTTGCCTTTTTAAATAGAGAAAATATTTTTTTTTTTGCGAATTATTTTTGACAGCACAGAAAATGAAACACTTTTACAGTACTTCATGTACTAGTAAATTAATATTCTTGTGTTATGTGTTGTGTGTGAACTGAAATCTTATTTTAGCCTTTTGCCATCATCATCGAAGACAAAAACATTCATTGGTACAATACCAATGATGAACATAGATGTCTATATTTCTATTGGTTTGAGTGTTTACGCCAATGACCAAAGTCGAGGCTCGGGTTCGATTCCCGACAGAGCAGGTGTTTGTACTTATGATGAACTTATATCTCTGTTATTCCCGATCTGGGTGTTTATTAAATTGAATCTGGTAATTGATTAAATGGTTTCTAAGTATTAGTATTATTGATAAGTTAATAATTTGCTTACATTGGGGTTATTATTATTGAACAAATTAAAATTAAAAAAAATAGATTATTATTATTAAACAAAAATAACAATTTATTTAAAGTAGATAATTAGCCATAACATAATGATAATAACTCTTGATATACTACACTATACAGTGTAGGTATTTCACTTGCAGAAGTAGATTCCAGATACAAGTCGCATAGTTTGCCTAAATTTAATTGAAATGTCTAAAATGGATACTTATAATAATGAATGTTTGTAAATCATTACATAGTATAAAACAAAGTCAATTTCTCTGTCACTATATCCATATGTATGTTTTAATCTCTAAAACCACGAAACGGATTTTGATAGGGTTTTTTTAATAGATAGAGTGATTCAAGAGTTAGGTTTTATGTATATAACATGTATATTGTATAGTATACCCGTGCGAAGCTGGGGCGGGTCGCTAGTATAACATAAAAAAATGGTAAGTGTCTAGAAGTTTTAAAATGTACAAAACTTTTCCCTTTTAATTTTAGCTGCCTAGTTGGCTGCTTTCTAGGTAGGATGGGTTTTGTTTTTAGGTATCGATAAGCCCTTTTAAGATAACGGTTTTTCAAACAAGATTTAAAATTTTAAGACGCTTCTTCTCTATTTCAAGCAAATAAAGGAATTTAAGAGACCACCATTAGTGTGATCTTAAATTTAAAATGAACACAAACTACAATATGTTTTCACATGTTTTTTATTTTTATAAAACAATGCTAAGTACAAATATTGAAAGCGACACACAAGTTTACGTCGTATTAATCCCATGATTAATAATCGCTATACATCATTAAGCTGTCAATATTATCTATCTAGGCATTCTTGAAAGTATATTTTTACACTAGGTTTATTAAAATTAATTATATAAGTATAAACTTTGTAATGATGATTATATTATTTCTATAATCACTATAATAACACCTGCATGCAACTACCTTACACTCGTAACACAACAAGACCTGTCTCCAATATTAAATATCTATCTCGTTCTCATAGCGCCTGCTATCTCACTCTCATGATGATGACTTATTTTGACTTTGTCAACTCCACAAAACTCGCAGAAAGAGAGATTTGACAGTCTAAAGTGAGTTAGCAATGCTAAATAGGTACATATCAGTGCATTAATGTTCTTTTTTTTTAAATCTAGTAAACAAATGAAAGGTAATGCTTAAAATATTTAATAAATGTAAATTGATAGAATAACTACATATAATATCGAATTTCTTTACATTAAAAGTTTTTAAATCGTATATATTTTTGACAGCACCATTAGAATTTTGGCGGGATCGAGGTAGAGGATGCACACATTTTTTTCGTAACAAGACCCTAACTTGGCTATTAACAATGATTACTTAAGATTATTTTGGATAATTGTAATGATGTTACGCGATCAAGTTTTTATGAAAATTAATTCAACTTGGGTGATCGTAATTGCTATTTACTTCTATGTTAAAAATGAGAAAGACCATAACTCTAGTGACTTTTACGTTTGTCGAGGCCATAAAATATTTAACTAATCTGTGGTCCGAATTTAGCATTTGATTCGATTATTATTAAGAATTTTAGGCTACATGCAAAGCGAGGGTACCGAATAGACACGCTTTGTAGTCTTGAAAACTAGATGAAGAATATCTATTAATTTTTATAATTTCTTATAAATGTAAAATACATCACTGTTTTTTAATTAAATAACAATAATGCCAAGAACATTTTGCAGCATTTTCCCGCGCTTTACTCATTATATTTACATTTGAGCCACTATAAAATATAAATCATCTACAACGATGAACTTAATTAATGGTATCACATATAATTCTATATGTATATAAAGTATTTAAATATGGAAAGGTAATAAAAATTGAAATACACATATTTCATCTCACAAGTTAAATCTCTGAAAGCTCAAATGGCAAAGGTTGAAGGTTAAAATGAATAAAGACATGGTAATTAATAACTCGTAAACACAAACGTTCTACATATAAAAATAGTTAAATCATAGACAAAACTTGAATGATACGACAATTATAGAGGTATAATTGTATATATCTGTGTCTCTAGTGTAAAAGGGTTAAACTGCTGTTAATCCATTATTTGGAGTTTTTTACGTAAGTATCATTTTTTATATATAATAATATTAATTTTTTTATTAAGTTAAAGTAGACAGTACACATTTTAAACCTTTTTTTTTGTCACTGTATAAAATTATGGAATTTGAATTTAACCTCTTTACACTACAGGTACAGATATATGAGGGAAGCGAGACTACCTATCTAGGATATGAACTATCCTTCGTATAAAAAGAGAGATAGTAATATTATAATATTAATTTCTCTCTGTAACCTTTGTATATTTTCTCTTTTTTGTGTGTTATTATATCTATCTTACACGTTTACCAATTACTACTAGTGCCATCTATAAATTCTATGTGAAAACTAAAAACTATAGCTAAATATAATTCTTATAAACATGCCTGTCAAATTTTATAAATATTTCATTAATTGTTTTACTGGGTTCAATCAACTGGATTGTTTTAATGACAGAGTAACTGTTAAAACCCCAACTAGATAGATAGGTATTACGATAGTTTCCTTTCAATACCTTACTCCCCTTAAAAAATTCTCTTGACTCCCCTTAGTCAAAAATTATAGAAACATCACGATATACAGAAAAAGTTTAGGCGGAATTAGAAAAAGGCGAAATTCAATAAATTTTCACATGTTAAGAAGGCCGCATATTTCAAAACTAACTGACTTAGCAAATATTATTGTAACGTAATATCCTCCTATTTAACTTAAAACATATAAAAAAAATCATAAAACTCGAGTTAAATGTTTCGAAAGAGTGCGACAACAAAAATTGTGACTAGATTTTTATTTAAGAGCTAGCTATAGCTCAAACAGCCATTATTTAGCCGAAGGATATAGGGTTTAAGAAATAAAAAATGCTTTGTTAAAAGCTAGGACATAGAGAGTTATAGGCAGGGAGGGGCAACTGGCCCCGAGGGGGGGTCCAACGTTAATTCTGCAGGGGGAGGGTTCGACCTTAATTCTGACGAGCTTCATAGCTTGCAACACTTCTTACGAGACATAAAAATTAACAGGCTGGAAAGCTAGCTAATTAAATCCAACAAGGCACATTTAAGATTTTCTTCACCTGTTGGGAACTCATTCAATTTTAAATATTATATTAAATATAAAATATTATAATAGTTTTTGTCACATAAATTAAAGTAATCAATTCGCACTATCAATTTTAGTTATTCTAAGAAATTATTTTTGAAATGACAAATATTATTTGGTACAGTGTAGGTATGCCTTAACAATATAACAAAACATCAACATTAGTAGATAATTAATATAATAATTTCATCACTTACTACACATCACTTTTTATGACATTTAAAATCACGATAAAATTCAATTATCTTTTTTAAAAAAAATACAAAAAGTTAAAAAAAATAATTTATCAGTAAAACAATTCATTACCTACTGGCCCATTAACCAATGAAATCGCTCATCATTAGAAAGTTAAATTCACAGTAACCAGTTGAAATCATTCTTTCAAGCTAAATGAGTATGACCTAAAATAAAAATAGTCTTAATAATACACCTCTAACCTGTTGAAATATTGCGTTATTAACTCAAACGTTGGAGAATTTCCGGATACCTTAATTGACTTACTCAAAGTAGCTAAATAGCTCTTAGAAGCGGAAAATCTAGAAAATATTTTATACTTTACAGGTACTTACTATATATACTATATACTTAAACATACTATATACTTAAACATGTGTCATATTCAAAATCCAAATGAGTGAGCTTGTTTTATTTTGTTAGTAGTAGGATATATGAATATAACAATGGCACTCTGTTTCGATTAAATTTTTTATAAATGCAATATATTCGGTGATATGTTATCACACAAATGACAAACAAAAAAATAAAAAAGCATTAAATGCTTCGATGTATGAAGCTACTATCTGGATGCTACACTCCTAACGAAGACTTATGTCAGTGTCAAACATCTATGTCATTCCTATAGGGCCATCTGTATCAGTTTCATAAGGCAGGCTTATTTTAACATTGTCAACCCAACAAAATTCGCTAAATGATAGGTCTGTAATATTCACAAAGTACCTCCAGCGGGGCTATTGTGTACCTTTTTGACAGTTAAAAGATACGAACTCCGAGCCCGAATTTTCGTATATTCACTGTC